>OY804594.1:39183664-39353349 GCA_963680895.1 Fragum sueziense | reverse complement strand
TTTGGACATTTCTGAAATTGATATCGTTCACGAAAGGGCCAAAATGCACATGACTCACAGTGACTCATCTCCGCGAGCCAAGGGTGCTTCCTCCACTTTGTTCCTTACGAACATTCGTAAGGAACAAAGTGCAGGTAGAACCGTTGGCTTGCGAAGATGACAGTGACTATGATCATGCTTAAAAATAAGACCCTCACGAAGACGAAAGGATCCCATGAGAAACAATTTGGAAAAAGATAACAAATGCTGAGAATATCATAGTTTGGTCATTTTAACCAAACTTGGTTGCTTTGATCAAACGAAAATTATTTCGAGACTTTTCAACAAAATCCTCGTAACTGCAGCTTGTTTTAAGCTGAAGTTACGAGGTTTTGTAATAACACTGACCACTGTGTTGTAAGTTGTACGTTAGATTTGTGTAGTTTGTACGGAAGTTTTGAGTGGTCAATCAAAGATGGCGTCGGTGGAAAATCGTTAGAGGTAGGTGTCTTAGTTTTTCGTCGATAATTTCCTTAAATGGCCGTATCTTGTCTTGATACTGATATCATTGTACAGGAGAAATGTATACCTATTCACGGTGCTATATAGCCAAGTACCAGTGTTGTCCTATCGTACTCAGTCGTTGTGCAAAGACAGCCCAACACGGAAAACTTTTTTCGAAGCGAGAAAGTTGCCCTTTTAAGGATGATTACATAGGAAACAGCGAACTAGGGAACAAACTATTGCTCTAACTTGGATGTTTTTAACATGCTCTTTTCTATGGTTACCGTTATTTTACACACAAATGTCTAGAATGACCACAAACGCTGTGTTTACTAAATGGCCAAACAACGGTGTAGTCACAGTGAAAATATGCAGACACAACGGTGCAGTTTCTGTGTTATCTGTACGGTGTAGTTATTATTTTCACAACAAATTGTGAACGGTGTAGACTTGGTATGTTGTATAGGGCGAACTAGCTCTAACAGATAGCAGATCATCTGTTTTATCTCCCTCAAATACTTTGGTCTTAGAAAACTCAGATGAAAATGCTGCCATCCTCAAAGTAAATGAAAACAAAAGTTAAGAAAATATGTTTTCTCTTTTCTTCATTCTCCTAAGCCTTAAACAGTTCAATGTATGTTTGATTTAATTTTCGGGAGACATTTTTGTTATTTGTGATTGAATAAACATCTGACGGAAATGATAATCAAAAGGAATACCATCACAAAATATCAAATAAGACATAGGATAACCGTCATTTTGAAGCCATGTTATGTGCAACGACAAATTTCTTGTTCATCCGTTCATTTGATTTGTAGATTCGAAATTTCGGCTCTGGCTTTGAATTTTTCTTTGTAACTGTTTTAATTGGTTATTACAATCAATTATTGTAATTAATGAAATGATTTCAACTCATGGAGTATGATAATTATTGATCGAAATGTATCTTGTTTTCAAATTGACCCCTCGTTGAAAAGTCTGATTTTACCCAAAATAAAGGATTCAATCAACAAAACATAAATTATAAATAACAAAACATAAATTATAAATTTGTTTCATAAACATTTGGGCCTTTTTTTCGTCTTTTTCGACTTAAGTAAATAAGTCTTGAAAATAGAATTCTGGAACTGCAAAATTCATTTTGGAATTTTCATACGTAATGAACTTCTTCTTCAGGACTGACAATTTTCTGACCAAGATTTTTTGGGCTCACTCATAAAATGTAACCATTTGCAATGAAAAAGACAATATTCTATTCGCCAAAATCGTCTGACTATTGGAGTAAAACGCATTGAAGTACTCCCAAGACAGTGTAACTAACACATATCCATGAATAAATGAAAGCAATGTTTTCCATCGAGAGCCGACCTTCATTGACCAAAATGAACAAATACCAAGTTGATCAACGCTTCTCAATGACTTAATCACATCTGGGAACAAACTGTTCATTTCAGCCATTGTTTTCATGTTCTCGTGGGGAAAGAGAAGAGACCCTATCCCTTTCATCTGTTTTAGCACGTCCAATGGAAATATCAGGAATTAAGGTCGGGGCTTTTTGAACGACTTTATGGGGCGTTGAACTTCGTCATTTTTTATGTTCAGGACTCATGCATTCAAAACCGGGGATATCATCGATAGAAAGAATCTTGTTAACTCCAAAATCCTTTTTTCTAAGTTGATGAGGTCTATCTTGTGTATTCTATGCTCGCAAATGGGGAAGATGTCCTAGTCTGACTTCTTGATAATATCAGGAATAATACTAAAGTTCAGAGTTTTCAAATCTTTTTGGCCTGCCTGATCATTGATCCCCCCCCCCCCCCCCCCTGCGCACTTTTAATATCTGACTGGAATGGTCCTGTTCCGAATGCTTCACAACCTTTTCGAAACTCCCTTCGAAATGACAGTAGTAATACGAGGTATTACGTAGGTGAACAGCATGGAACTGAAAATAAAGAAAAAAATAAAACAGACGCCAGCAGATTCTTGGTAATTTCTACTATTTGACCCTTACGGAATTGCTTTGACAAATAGCAAGGAAACTAGATTCTGATATATTTTGATTAAAGTATATTTTGTAGACATATTGTCACCTTCTTTGCTGCAAAGCATCTACAAGTCAGTCACATAAAAAATTATTAACATAATTGTTGAAGAATTTCGGTACTAATTGTAAAACATGATTCTCAGCCGTGAAAACGTTATCATTAAAGCTACTATTTCCCAGATTAGGACCCAAAAATTGTCAAATACAAACGAAATGTACACTTTTTAAGCTTTATATGACCTGATTAAATGATTACGAGAAAATATTGAAGCAACGACTCATTTTTTCGCAATTTGATACCAAATTCATGAAGCGATGTCGAAAGTAGGTCAAAACAGTAGGACATGCGACTTTCTTAAATGACGTCACAACATACATGATGACGTCATATTGAAATTTAAGTATGAATCTCGTTTGAATCATGGTCCGCGCTGTATGCGCATGCGCAACAATTTAAAAATAATTCTAACCCCATCAGTGATGGGGTTGAATTTAGGCTTGGATTCTCCCTAAATTCAGCTATCTGTCTTGTAATTTCGGCTCATTCTCTGTCTGAATCGCATATTATTAACCATCCCGAGGTGGTCAACACAAACGTTTTGCATATTTTTTCAAAAAAATTCATTTTTTGCAATTAGACCATCTGTTACCGTCGCCCTTTAAAAATAAAAATATTATCATTCCAGAAATGATAAGTTATGTATTACTTCAAGTCTACACCGTTCACAATTGCATTATGTCTACACCGTTCACAATTTGTTATGAAAATATAACCACACCGTACATAAAACACAGAAACTGCACCGTTGTGTCTGCATATTTTCACTCTGACTACACCGTTGTCTGGCCATTTAATAAACACGGCGTTTGTGGTCATTCTAGACATTTTTGTGTAAAATAACAGTAACCATAGAAAAGAGCATGTTAAAAACATCCAAGTAAGAGCAATAGTTTGTTCCCTAGTTCGCTGATTACTATGTAATCATCCTTAAAAGGGCAACTTTCTCGCTTCGAAAAAAGTTTTCCGTGTTGGGCTGTCTTTGCACAACGACTGAGTACGATAGGACAACACTGGTACTTTGATATATAGAACCGTTGATAGGTATACATTTCCCCTGTATAATGATATCAGTATCAAGGCAAGATACGGCCGTTTAAGAAATTTATCAATGAAAAACTAAGACACCTACCTCTCATGCTGTATTGTTGTCGCCATCTTTGAATGACTACACAAACCTAACGTACAACTTACATCACAGTGCTGACGATTTGCGTCTTTCTTTTTAAATGAATTTGTGGGATTCCGTTGATATGTGAATTTATTGGACTTAACACCACGAGGTGTCTTCGTATGTTATATCATGCTGATTAATCTTTTATAAATATATTCTTTGTCAAAATCCTGTAATTGTATGGAAAATGTTAAAGAATGATTTCAACAAGGAAGTGTTTTTCCAGTCATATATCTTAGCCTTTTCACAAACGGCAAAAAGGAATCAGTTTCATATGAGAAGTTGATGCAGATGTATCGTCGCTTTTCTACGAAAATCTCGTAACTGCAGCTTGTTTTAAGCTGCAGTTACGAGGTTTTCGTAGAAAAGCAACGCTATGTTGTTATTACAGTGTAACTATAACATTAATGTACCTCATAACAAAACTGGGATAAAAGTAGAAAACATCAGCATTTTATTTTTTGTCGCAATGTTTTCCCAAACTTTCTTCCAGTATGCGCGTCATTGTTTAGAAAAGGGTTAAGAAGACACGTGTTATAAATACCTACCAATATGTATTAAGGCTCGATCTATACATAGATTGTAAGAAAGCCCACATATAATGAATCATATGATCTATTTATTACAATTACGCTTCAAGTGGAATATTCTAGTATTCTTAAATCATGTTCTAATTCAATAAGCCAGTATAAACCAGAAGTGACCGAATTCAGACAAATTACATTACTCGAAAGATCCGTAGTCATTGTCCGAATAGATGTCTACATAGTATCTTTTCAACAGAAAACACGTAACTGCAGCTTAAAACAAGCTGCAGTTACAAGGTTTTTGTTAAAAGCGACATCTTTTCGTTCATGTTTGTCTCTATAACTCCTTTAGTCCTTTCCCAAACGGTAAAATTTCAGACTGGTCAATTTTCAAAACTGCAACAGACGGCAATATGGGTGTGATAAAGAAAGTATTTGTGTCCAATATTATAGCACAAGAAAAATTGAGATAACAGAAGTACATAATGTAAATGCTAGTTAATCTAAAGATATAGTGACACTTATTTCTTTTCCAAGCAAGTCTCGTTTTTGACGTTCATAAAAGACAGGTCCGTAGGACGCCATTTCATATTGGCCAACTTTGGTGGGAGAGGAGGGGGGGCTTAGCCACAATAGCTCCCTTTATTCCTACGGTCCTGTAAGATGAAACTTTGGAAGATATTGGGACTGAAATCACGTTAGGATTTCTGCATTCGGTTCATTACAAAATAATTATCTGCAACAGCGATTAACAAACACCGATAGATTCCCGAAGCTTCAATCACGGTGTATAATCACGTGACTCAGAATTTCCGATAATCTTCAATAACTTTTTAATACTTGACCAATTTGAATTCGGTTTGAAGCAGAGAAGGTGTGAAATTGCTAGGAATAAGCTGGACGTGTTGGATTTTTGAAAAATCAACAGCTGAAAAGTTATTGAAGATAAACCAAAAGTTTGGTTTATCTTCAATAACTTTTTTATCAGTTGATTTTTCAAACAAGAGGACCATGATGGTCCTATATCGCTCACCTGAACATAGGTGACATGAGCGAAAATGGTAATTTTGTCAATTGAAAAGGCATATAACTAAGAACTTTCTGTTACGATCCGAAGCTACAGCATAGGGATAATTTTTAGTCTTTAGACATTAAACTACGCAAAATCTTCAAATATCCAGGTCTTATAATTTGAGAAAAGATTGTCAAACACTGCCCTCTTTATCATTTTTATATGGAACCCAGTCAACCCACAACATGGGGTACTATTCATTTAACAGTTACAATTTGATTTTGGTTAAATCTTTTCCTAACAGCATAACATCAGAGCAGTAGAATTAAAAACTGCTGTAACTAACAAAACAGAACACTGAATAAGACTGCAATCATGTACAAAAGTGGACAGAAAATGATGAGGCAAAAGATGCAAATAGAGGCTATCAGCATTTTCTTCTTTTGCAATAACATTTTCCCAACATTTTCAATAAGTGAGCCAAAACCTGCTTAATCCCTTCCCAAACTGAAAAGGAATAGACAGTTCCAATTTAAAACAAGAGCTTCGCAGAGCGGCGCATATACGCCCGAGAGGGGCTTGTCAGTAAAATTGGGCATTTTTTTCAATTCAAGGGCAGATAATTCAAACATGAAAAGTTATCAAAACTTTGTTTGCACAACAAGACACCATAGTGATTCATTGTAGCTAGTTTGAATAAATTCTGGTTGAAACTAGGAGTTGCCCACAGGAGTAAATGGGCATTTTTGAGAAAATGGACATTTTTCCTTAAATTCAAGGGCAGATAATTGAAGATCGAAAACAGGTATCTAAATTCCGTAAGCAGTGTGCACAACTAGACACCATGAAGATTCATTGTGGCAAGTTTGATCAAATTCTGATCAAAACTGTAGGAAGAGTTGCGCACACAAGAAAATGGGCATTTTTTTAATTCAAGGGCAGATAGTTCAAGAACGAAAAGAGTTAATTGAATTCCGTAAGTGGTATGCACAACTAGACACCATGGAGATTCATTGTGGCAAGTTTGATCCAATTCCGATCAAAACTGTAGGAGGAGTTGCGCACACAAGAAATTGCTAACAGACGGACGAACGGACAGACAGACGAGCGGGGCCATAACATAATACGACCCTTCGGGCGTATAAAAAAAATAAAATTGATATGGATAAATAAAGGATTCATGCACAATAAAGCAGATAAAATATTGAGACAAAGGGAGAAAATTACTGATTATCAGCCTTTTCTTCATTTGACTCAATATTTTCACAAGCATTTTCTAATTATTTAGGGATGTCAAACCAGGCATTTTCAGGAAAGGGTTAAACTAAAGTACATATCTAGAGGTTGTACTAGAGATTCAAATAGGAGAGGTTAAGGGCTTTCCAAATTGTAAAATATCTTTCAATGTTTATCAAACCCTGTGATGTGGGTATTCATTTGATTGATCTAATCAAAACTATTTAAATGAGTACCATCAACAAAGGATAGCTTAAATAACAAATAGAATGTACGAGTATTTACCCCTTTTTACCTGCAGTACCCCATTCTGGCCAGTCTTAAATAAACATCTCTGGGGTCTTTGTTTATTTTATGGGGATTAGACATATCCCCAGTGAGGGATTAAAACCTCGTAACTCCAGCTTTGAAAAGCTGTAGTTACCAGGTTTTGACTCCCACTATCGATATGATAACTTATTGAATTTAAAAGAATTTTCTTTGGATTTCTCAAAGTCTGGTATGCCTTACCCACATTTTTTGACAAATCTTAAAATTTGTGAATAAATTTTGGAAAGAGACACCTAGGGATCATTCCTACCAAATTTGGTTCAAATTGGCCCAATGGTTGATTTTTAAAGAATTTTCATAGGATTTTTAAGCCCCGCCCTGCCACGCCCACATTTTTTGACGAATCAAAAATTCGCGAACAAGTTTTGAAAAGGGTCACTCAAGGAACATTCCTGCCAAGTTTGGTAAAAATTGGCCCAATGGTATAGGAGGAGAAGATGTTTAAAGAAATTGTGGACGGACGGACAGATGGACGGACGGACGGACAGACGGACGGACGACGGACAAAAAGCGACCACAATAGCTCACCTTGAGCACTTCGTGCTCAGGTGAGCTAAAAACAACCACGTCCATCTAATGCGTGACGTCTGTCCACATTCTCTGCTTCAAACCGAATTCAAATCGGTCCGCATTAACAAAAGTATTAAAGATTTTCTGAAAATATTGTATCACGTGATTATCCACCGAGTCAATCATCCCGCGTTGTCGTGATAAAATATTGTTTTCTCATATAAATAACATCACCAACAATAATTATTGGAACCATTATCGTTTTAGCGTGGGAGAAAATATTGTTTTGCCAGAAACTTCTGGATTGAGTTTTATAACAAACAATATTGGAAAATTTCAAAACCAACACCAACGCTTGTCGTGATGAATTCGAGAATCTTCAAGTAACTTTCTGTTTTAAGATAATCTCTACATTTCGTTGGTTCCGTTCGAAAATATCGTAACTACATCTTGTTAAAGCTACAGTTAGGGCCTTTCTGAACGGAATGACGACTTACTAGTTCATGGGACATAAATTAGTTCACCAACATAATAATTGACCTTCAAACGAGTTCCTGACCTTCTAATGCAATGGCGATTGGGCGAGAACAAAACAGTCATTTCAAGTCATCCAGTCGGTGTTCAAGTATAGCCTGCCATGATACAGTTTGGCTTCATCGTCGGACAAGTTCGAAAATGTCGTAACTAAAGATCAAATAATCTGTAGTTACGTTTTTTTGCCTGATCGGCGTTATGTTTGGTGTTGGATCGATGTAATGGGGATATTTAGACTGCTCGAATTTGATTGTAGTTGCAGGGGACAAAACGATATCGATTTTTGCGATTTTCAAAGTACAAACTTGTGTGCTCATTTAAGACAATTCTGGTTTTGAGATATTTTTACTGATCAGTATTAATGGCACATTATTTGTGAATAATATACTAGAACAAAAAAGATACGCAACCCCAATTTTTCGTAATATTTTTGACAAAATATGTTTTTAATGAATATTGAGTACATTTTTAATATACCTGCATCCATACGCATAAATATAGTGTCATTTTTTCAGATGTCGTAAATTCATCACGTGATTCATAGTTAATTGTTAAAAACTGATTTCCCCCTGTCGTGGTTTCTAAATGACTACTATCATAACAAATTTTCTTCGAACACAAGCTAAAACATAGACCGAGAAGATGCCAAAGCGTTCATAGACTTCTCACTACCCTACGCATAGCACGGCTGCGCCAAAACCAGCGCCAATCTGCAGTACGGATTTTGTTAGTTTGAAAAAGTCAAAATGTTGTCGCAAGACATTGATGGGCCAACAAATCGACACATTTTCGAATGTTTACACTGTTGGCTCTCAATGGGACCACAACTTAACGAGCACGGAGCGGACGTACAAGAGATATGACGTCTGCACGGTGTATAATCACGTGACTTAGAATTTCCGGTAATCTTCGATAACTTTGTCAATACTTGACCAATTTGAATTCGGGTTGAAGCAGAGAAGGCGGGAAAATGTCAGGAATAACCTGGAAGCGTGGATTTTTGAAAAATCAACTGATGAAAAAGTTATTGAATATAAACACAAAATTTGGTTTATCTTCAATAACTTTTTTATTAGTTTAGCGGTTTTCACGCTCATCTAATGCGTGACGACTGTCCATCTGCTCTGCTTCAAACCGAATTCAAATCGGTCAAGTATTAACAAAGTTATTAAAGATTTTCTGAAATTGTTGCATCACGTGATTATCCAACGTGGTCTAGGCAGAACCGTATCATCAGGTTAACCCCCACCTACGGGATAGGTTTAAGAATGCAATGGAGACCGCTAATAAATCGCATGGACTTCACAACATTCGAATATCGGTCCAAACTGAACGAAAGAGAATGTGTTTTTCGACCTACATACACTTTTTTTGTTAAATTGTGTTGACGCCCGGTGTAAACTGGGTGTTTTCTTATTAATGGAATTTACTACAAACAATATTTTGTGGAATTTATAAGGTGAAATGTTAATGCTTTAGATGTATTACATTTTGTTCAAATCTGATTTGTTGTCTTTGCGTAAGAAGGAATTGAAAAGGAAGTTGCGTTTCTTTTTTTGCCTAGTATATGTCAAAATTTCAAGTAAAAAATTTCAGTTTTGGAAAAGTTAATACACTTATTTCCCTCCGCTTTAAAATTTTCCAAAATCGAGATACGAAGTATTGCATTTACAACGACGATATGTCAAAATTATTAGGCCATATTGGCGCTTTTCAACAAAAACTTTGTAACTGCAGCTTGTGTTAAGCTGCAGTTACGAGGATTTTGTTGGAAAGCGACGATATGTTAGAGCAGGAAAAATATTGGGAGAAAAATAGAAACTGCTGATCATAAGCAATTTCATCTTTTCTCTCAATCTTTCAAATCATTTTTTACCGAGGACATTAAAACCATGTGCCCGTATTAGTTTAATAACGATCTTACGACCAAGATTGATGGAGAATCGTAAGAGTGAATCATTGCGATCGTTGATAATACGAGTCCCTGATCTTGTTTAGGACAGGGTAAAACCAATTTCAATTTTTCCATTCCTTCACAGTGATGCCCTTTGACACCCCATTTGATAAGGGATTTAGAAAACATTGTTGAAAATGAAGAAAAATGCTTGCGACAAGCAATTTCTTCCTTTACCACAATGTTTTCGAAACAAATTGACAAAAATATAAGATTTCATTAACTTTGAATTATCGTTTGCAACATCTTTGAATTTGGACGTCTGACATTTCGCCGTTTGGTAATGGGTTGAGGACGCATAGAAGAAATTACACTGAACATTTAAAAAGCAATTCCTGCTATGGTTCTTTATTGGCTGTAAGACATACGTGTAGCAAGCAGGAGAAAATACCAAGTCTTTTATCAAGTTTATACAGATTTTATTGTACCATTTTTTATTTTCTAGATACTCTATTTAAAGCAATACATCTTTACAGAGACATTCTATAACTTCAACATTTTATATCAAAAATAGTACTTAGTTATCTACACATCATATATACAAAACAAAGACCCATTATCATATCTCTTAGTTAATAAATTATTTCATAATTTGACTAATGCATCTTTGTACTTACAAAATGAAAAGTTTCAAATTGGTCACATGTTCCAGTCCAACATATAAACAACTTGAAATGATTCATTCTGCTAATACCAAGCACTTCTAATCTGCAAACGAATCAAACTTTCTCCCAAAACCATGTAACTTGTTGCAGTATACAATAAGAACAAAAGTTGATTTTCTTGGAGATAAAGCTGTTCATTTTCCATTTTCATTTTCTCCAAAATACAGGCAAAACTCAATCATGTATTAGATAACCATTCGTTACAGCAAATCGATGCAGCGAATCATCACCTATTAGACAATTGGTTTACTAATCAATTTCACCGATCTAGGAGATTAGACTTAGCATGATCCAGTCTTAATCGATAAGCCCTCCCCTTCCACAACCTTACATTTACTTATCACTAACCCCTTCCTTATCACATTTTTTATCTTGAGAGTAGATTAAAGGCCCATCCCTCCTCTAAATAAAGCATTACAAATCTACTCCATTAATTCCCTTTACACATAATGAAGGAACCCTCTTTATACATAATGATACCAACATTTATGTGAAATCATGATGATGATATGATTATTAGTGAATGAATGCTAATAAATGTATACATAATAGCTGGAAACTTCATTCCTAATGTCCTTCAAGTAGTCTATCTGTTCAATATTTATTGAATTTCAATCACACAATATTATGTTCTTTCTTTACTGTCCTAAAACTTTTCTAAAACTGTCCTAGTTCAATCGATCAACATCATAGTCTTGATTGGTCTATTCATATCACTCCCTCTGCAAGTTCCATTTCATTAACACAAACACAGTCTTTGCCTCTATCATATCTATGCAGTCAGAAAGTTTTTGTCTGACTTCACAAATAATGAACTATTCAATATGTCCACTCGATTAATCTATCTCAAAGTTCACACTGTCTATCATGTCCTACTTCTGTTCCTCTTCCAACATATAAGGCTTCATTCAGCCCTAGTTCCATCTTTCAGTTACTGTCCACACTCGTATACACTTCCTTCATGTCCAGCTATATATGTACACTAGCATTAAGTCCTGGTGACCCGGTGGTCAATGATAATCCAGGGATTATGTACACAGGGACTCGCGCTGTATTACACTTTTTGATGATTATTTCAGGAATATTTTTTCCTTTTTTTGTAGATTTTCCTGTTTTTGGATGCAGGAATGATGAATGATAATGTCACTATATCAAGCGGGAAAATCAAACACTTGGTTATGCCAGATTTGGTCCAACAGTTTATTTTCGTTTTTGTTTTTATGTCCTTTTGTTGGTGTTCCAACAAGCACACACGAGCAGTCCGTGCTCGCCATCGTGACTGGGTTGTCGTTCAGGCTCACTTGTTTTGGCTGGTTCTCAGTTATTATTTCACCAAGTTTCTCAACATTGGTTACCTGCAAACAGAAATCATAAACCTTATACAACTTGCAAAATTCATACAAAATTTGCAACATTAAAGTTTGAAGTAAACGCGTGTATGTGAAATCTAGTAAGTTTGCATAAATATGCAATTATAACTTGAGCAATAAGCAGCCGCCTAAGGCAAATATGCACTCGTCATGGTTGTCTAGATTGCATCAGATATGTCCGTTGAACTTGACTTAACATTATGTTTAGCCATCATTATAAAACATGCAAATTCCTTCATCTTCATGTACAAGTATAACAGATAAATCATCAACATCTCTAATATTGTCAACATCACCTACCCTAATCAGTGGTATATCATTCTCCAGGCAATAAGCCTCGATCAGTTTCTGCTGTATGGATGACGTAATGTCTGTGGGCGGGGTTTGGGGCAGGATACACAACATCACGTGATCAGGGTCCTTCTCCAACATGGTGGCACATTCATCCACACCCCCTGTTATTCTATCATCGTTCCGCGCTCGTCGCAATACACGCTCAAGGACTTTCACGACCTCAATATTTTTTCTGCAAAAATATGAAGAAGACATTGTAGGAATATTGCTTCCGTAAGATGAATTCAAACGTGCATGAAAGACAAGTATAGTCGTTACTTATTCAAGTAACTTACATTACAATATCCAAAAGCAACAGTAGATTACCTTTAAACTGTAGCGAATTAAAGCACTTTTTATTGCAAAAATAGGATTCCGATTTGTATTCTAATGACTAAATGATATAATATCACATTAATCCACAATTTAATCACGAGAATCACAAAAGCACGCGTACACTCTTGTCATGTCTAGAGTCATATGAACAAACCGGATTTCACGCGGGAATTCTTATTTCAGTCGATTGTGCAATCCATCGTTAATGACCTTAACCTTAGCAACGGCGCTTAACAATGCTTCGAGATGCTTATCGAACTGATTGCAAACAAATGAAAGTATGTATAGATCTAATATACTTTTATAATAAAAGAATAACTAAAATGATTACTAAAGCAGTACTTTTAATCGGAACAATTCCACAAACGACATCAAACGTTAAGATTACATCACCCGTCCCGAAGCATTAATTTTTAATCTTTATGAAAAAAAGCAATAACAAAGTATAAAACTTACTTTTTATCTACTGCCATTTCTCCTTCAAATGTTTCTGGTAAGGGCATGTTGTAATAATTCCAGATTTTTCACAAATCCACACAAAATTCAAATAATAAACGATATTCAGTTTTATACGTCTGCACAGTAACGTGGTTAGCTTAGGAATGCCAAATCACAAAACAATCCAGTCATATGACGGTCATGTTGAAACATGCAACGTGGTTTTCCTAGAACGGGGATTGTGATTGGCTGAATTCGGCCGGGGTTTTCTCGTCTGCTATTTTCGTACTAAAAGTCCAACTTTACGGTTTTCGATTTTTTGAGTTTCTATTACGGATGCCAGCATCATAGACATTGTCGATGTACATTTAAGCTCAATTTATGTTAATTGACCGGCCATTAGAGCAGAAAATCGATAAAATATCAGCTTAAATGACCAATGTTCTATTTATAGTACAAATTCTCCCAACCTGATCAAGGTCACATGTTAGTCAGGGGAATCCCAGATCGTACGTTTAGTCAACGTATTGAAGTATTGCAATAATCGACACGCTGGAGGTTTTCCCGTGGTTAGTATAATGGGTGGGGTAATGGGACTTTAAACCGTGCAGCAGACGACTTAGCTATTAGACTTGTTCAAAATTGAAAGCTGTCACAGACGACAAAATTAATGTCAAAACAAAATCTGGTGGAAATTTTTTAAATCATTTTCTTCATTTTCTACCTTTCAAAACGACCGTTCTAATTGATCCAAAGAAGTCCTCGTTTTGAAATACCTGAAAATGCCTGGTAAAACATTGAGACAATGAGGGAAAATGCTGAGAACTATCACTTTTTTCGGTTTAGGCCTACTCATCATTTTCTGAACGAGAGGCCTATTACACAGTTTTTTCCAGCAGATTTTAATTGGACCTGCCTGGAATTGTTTCGTTTGGGAAACGGTTAGTGAGTGAAAAAGAACTACACTACTTTCAGTTTTCAAAAGTCCAATAGTAATAAATGTTTGGTGTAATTATTGTGCAATACCGGTATTTTAGATAAGGACAAACATTGTATCGAACTATCTAGAAAATATAACATACGTATTCTGCACGTGAATCTAAGATTTCCAGATCGAAAGGCATTATATTGCTACAATGTGTATTCTGTTCATATGTATTTGTGAGAACTACGTATTATATTGCAAGCAAACTTATGGTCATGTTTGCGTAAATTATGTGAAATAGTGATATTTTCGCATTCTAAATGCATTTTGACCCTTTGTGTAGATGTAAGGTTTCACTACCTACAAACATTGTAAACTTTAAAATGTACCATAAAAAGTATGCGCATATTACCCCTTTCAAGGACAGATCCAGGATTTGTTTTCAGGGGATGGTGCGTATGGGGCAGAATCAACGCCAAAATTATATACATGTAATTTTGTAACATGTTCAATTGTCAATTGTATTTTTTGTATTGTAAAATGCTAACTATATATTTTACAATGTGTAAACTTACATATTGTAAAATGTAGAGTGTTCAATTAACACTTTGTTAGCTGTAATATAGTGAATTTACACTTGAACATTTGACAACGTGTAATATGAAGACTTGACAATTTACCCTTTTACTATTCTACGCTTATCAAATGCATCTTACACATTATTCAATACATCAAATGACAATTCGACATTTTACAAGATTACATTTCAATAGTTGACAATTTGGAACAAACCTTACTAATCAATATTCATGATTAAAAGTAGGTGTGGTTAGCGGGAAAAGCCGATAGTTGTCGAGCTTTAATTAGTAGCGTTCGTGGTTATACATGACGTCACACCATCTGGGCCCATTAACCCATTACCACACAGTGACTCTTTTGACTCCCCAAGAGATAAAGGCTTTGGAAAACATCGTGGAAAATGAAGAAATTGCTTGTGACAAGCAATTTCTTCATTTCCCACAATGTTTTCTATGTAAAAAGACCGAAAAATGTGAAATTTCATTCTCTTGAAATTGTCGTCTGCAGGATCTTTCAATTCAGATCACGCTAAAATTTATTGTTTGGTATAGCGGACGAGAATTGAACTGGCAGAGCATTCCATTCGATTTGCATGGGCTGCTCTGTCAGGTCATTCCTCGTGAGGTATAATGGGTTAAATAGACGAATATACATGTATAATACGAATGAGTCACATGAATGAGAGTGGGGGGCATAGTTTGACCTACTCTCCATGCCGAGGTCTATTGATTAAACCATCAAATATGTATTCTATCGAAATGGAATGTAGGGAGAATGCGCTCTGTTCGTAAGAGAGTAAGTTTGACCTGGTTGGGCTTTCCTATTTGATATACACGTAGGTTTAAAATGACTTAAAAACATTAGGAGAAAAGAATTGTGAAACCTGCCGTTAGAGGGATGCTGCTGTTGCTGCTGATGATGATTATGATAATGATTAGAACAGTCCTATTGTATTTGGACAGTTTATGTGTAGTACATGTTTTCTGGAGCCAGATCTTTGGAAGCTATCGGGTGCCCAAGATTTTATTATCATGCTTCTCCTTTTGTCTCAAGATTTTATATACTATATATTAGGCCGCTATGTACACACACGAGGGTGGATCCAGGATTTTTTTTCAGGGGGTCCAAGCCCAAATGCCGGGGGTGAGAGGGAGGGTGTTCACGCCCAAATGATCACTTAAAAATGTGTTAAATCATATATAACGTTATATTGACGCTTTATAGTCAACATTCAATTTTCGGCTGATTCAAGGGGGGGGGGGGGGGTCCGGACATCCCGACCCCCTCTAGATCCGCCCTTGCACACACAAAAATCATACTTTCAAGATGCCCATTCTGTTGTCTGCGAGAGCTTCCAAATTGAATCAGGTGCCGTTTAGGAAAGGGTTAAGCCGCTGTCCAGATCGCGCATCTGAGATTTTATTATCATGCTTCTTTTGACCAAGTGATCAAGATTGGCTAGTTTTAGTGGACGATAATACAGAGTGTAAACACCATACATTTGGCTACTAGTAATCAATTTTTAGAGTAAGATAAAATAAACGTTCTGCAAGGGCGGATCCTGGATTTTTTTCGGGGGGGGGGGCAAGCCCAAGATTTTTTTCCAGGGGGGGATGTTCAAGCTCAAATTATACCTTAAAATGTAATAAATATGTAACGTAACACTAAATTTATATACTCAAAATTTTTTTTTTGGCCAAAGCTAGGAGGGGGCGGACCCCCCCCCCCCGACCCCCATCTAGATTCGCATATGGTTCTAGATTGAGAAAAGTAGCTTAGGAGTACTGTATGCCTAAAAGGTTTCAGTCCTAGTAAGCATGAGCATCCCTCGCAGACAGACTAGGACTGATACTTTTCACAGCTCATAAATGGCCCTTTTTAGCGTGATGAATCACAGTTCAACCCTTTCCCAAAGAACACAATTCGATGCCAGTCATAATAGAAAGCTACAGACGGCAACATGTATGTAAATTAATGTCAAATTTGTTTACATTACCCTAAAACACAGAAAATATTGTAGGAAAAGAATTACCTGTATTTTCTATTTTCCTTAAAAAAAATTCTGGTCCTCTCTCCTACTGATCTAGACCTAAATCTGTTCTTGTTTGATAAAGGATTAAGCGTTTATAGATACAAACTAAGTCATTCGAAAAATATTCAAGTAGATATCGCGTGACGTCATAAATAAGCAATGAAACAGAATTTCGCTGCTTTTCAACAAAAAAAAAAACCGCGTAACTGCACCTTGTAAGTATTCGTGTGTGTTCGGCTCGGTTGTCTAGACTTCGTAACCCCGCCTCTTTTTCTATAAATAACTTAATTACCTATTCCACTTTTTTGGCTTGAAATGTAAAATGTTCAATTGTGATCTGTAGACTCTACACCTGAATAGAGTTGAGATTTAGACTGGTAACGCAACAGATGTTAACTGGGCATTTGTCGATTGTACACTTGTCACATTGTAATGTGCTATTATATTCGAAGATACATGGTGAGATTTAAATTTTATAAGTAAAACATTTCATTTCACAACTGTAATGTATAAAAGTTACATAGACATACGTTGATTCTACATTTGTCAGGTTAAGATCTGACACGTTGAAATGTGACAATTAAACATGTTTCAAAATTACATGTATATAATTTTGGCGTTGATTCTGCCCCATAGGTGCGGGGGTTGTTGTCCAAGCCCAAATAATGGCTTAAAATATGTTAAATATGCAAGGCTATACTCACGTTATAGGCCCTATAGTCAAAATTTGATTATCGGCAAATGACGGCAAATGACAAGGGGGCTCCGGACCCTTCATCCCCCCGCCGACCCCCCTCTAGATCCGCCCTCGCATTTCCCAAAAACGACTTAAATCTAGGATGGCACTTCTTTGAAGCTCCTAGAGGCGACATCATGGATATAGATATAGTTAAAATTTTTGCATAATGAAGTAGCACAGACAAATTTAAGATAACGAGAAAATGCTGATCATCATTATTTTCTTCTTTTGTCTCAATGTTTCCCAATCGGTTTCTAATTGGTACAGTTCGCCAAAATCATGTCTTGCTTAGGACAGTATTAAGAAAGGTATGTCAGAAATATGTAGCACTATTCGTTTGAACCCGGTTGCTCATAGCTACGTACCATAATAACAATGATCAAAATAGAAATAGATTGTATACCTCGCATTCCACACATTCCACAAATATCGGGATTTTGAGACTGTGTAAAGGGAAAGAAACCTACTATTTAGCGCGTTTATTATGAATAAGGTCAGAGGAGTTGTTTCCCTTGTATATTTTGGTGGTTTGATTCGAAAGGTCAAAGGGAGGTAACACGTTTTCTAAATATTGGACATTTCAACATTTCTGCGTGTAGCGCGACATTGCACGTAAATGTTGACGTTTTCGTAGTTGGTGTCATTAATTATGAAGTTGTTTAATGCTGCTATTACATAAAATATCAATTCGGTATGATGAGGTGTCGAAATGTGAAAAAGGGACAAAACGCGTCGAACCTAACCAGATTAGTTACATGTACTGGGCGATCCCGGTATTCAAAATACATTCTTTTATGTATTCTACGGGGCTTTCATCGTCGCCTCATCTGAATTTTCAATCAAGAATAATAAATTTAACGTTGTTGTATTAAGGAGTGGTGTTTGCAAGAAAGCGATTTAGCGAGAACTGCATACCGCCTTAAACGTAGTTTGTTGTTTCGAACGTCGGTCCCGATCCAGGTAAATTATGTGTAAACCAATGCGTTAATAAAATGCGAATTTCTTTAATAATAACGTAAACTTCTAACGTTGACATTCGATTTCTGATCGTTAACGAATGCCATAACGGCCCGTAAACACACATTTTATACAACGATTTGGGGAAAAACACATATAGAAGAATTGTTTTCATAAATATTTATTATCATAAAAAATCTGTATTTGTTCATGTTTTTCAACAAAAGTTGATGATAAAATATGGCAATATAAAATGACAAAATACAATAAAAATGAAACACATACACTAAAGGTAGAAAAACAAAAGCTTGATCTTTTTATAAAATGTGTCAAATAGGTATACGTAATAATTATGCATAGCAGTTCGTGTGACAGAGTTGTAAAGATCACTGTGGGAAATCACGTGACACAAAGATTGCTGAAAATCTTCAATAATTTTGCTTTAACTTAACCAATTTGAAAACGGTTTGAAGCAGAGACGATAGAAAACTCAGGAATTAGATTGACGTAAGTTATCTTTTTAGATCAGCTGATAAAGAGTTATTGACGACCAACCAGTTTTCTGGTTGGTCGTCAATAACTTTTTCATCAGCTGGTTTTTAAAAGATCCTTTGCATTAAGCAAGTATGTTAAATGATAACACAATTATTGGATATTATAAAAACTGTTGTGTCACGCGTTTCCCCGTTATGTGAAGACGTTCACTTTGAAAGACCAAACGAGTTGAAGACCATAAATCAAATGCTATTCACAGGGAATACTAGTAGAATTTCAAAACATCATAATGTTTTTATAGACCTGGCCCCGGTTTCTCAAAAAAAAAAAAAACTTAAGTATATACTCATGAGAACATGCACAACTTCAAAGGAATACTCTCCAACATTGAAGGGTATTCGATTGAAGTTCACGTGGATTTCGTGCGATTTGAGCACGGTGCTCAGATTTGAGCATGAGAACGTACTTAAGTTTTTTCGGGAAACCGGGGCCTGGAAGAAGAAGAAGAAGTAGAAAGAGAGAAGAAGAAGAAGAAAAAGACGAAGGATGAAGAAGAAGAGGAGGAGAAGAAGAGGAGGAGAAGAGGAGGAGGAGGAGGAGGAGGAGGAGGAGAAGAAGAAGAAGAAGAAGAAGAAGAAGAAGAAGAAGAAGAAGAAGAAGAAGAAGAAGAAGAAGAAGAAGAAGAAGAAGAAGAAGAAGAAGAAGAAGAAGAAGAAGAAGAAGAAGAAGAAGAATTTCCAAATCGTTTAGAATATTCACAGTGTATTGAACAATGTAACATTTGGATATACGTATCTTTGAATCTTCGATTGAACCGAATTATTTTATATTGAATCATCAAACATTACATCATTACATAATCACGGTGGAGATTGTGCATGGTGGGATGGATAACAAATACGGACAAATTTGCCTCGCTTCAGGTAAGAAATTGTGAAATTATAATTTTCTTATTTCTGCGTCAATTTTCAAGCGGTTTGTTGCATGTACCCCGCCTTATTGAGCTCTTTCCTCAGATATATGACTTGTTTGTAGAATATTTGTACTTTGTCCAAAAATTGATCCCAACCGACCAGAAAAACGACAAAAAATTCAGGCCTTTTTCTTGTCGGTTGGGATCGGTTTTTGAGAAAAGTACAAGGAGTTTCCAGATGAGTAATACATCTGAGAAAAGGGCCTAGTAAGACGGAGTACATGCAACAAACCGCATGAAAATTGACGCAGAATTAAGAAAGTTATTGCACAAATTCTTACCAGAAGCGTGGTTAATTTTGCCGTAGTCGTTACCATTTCGCTTTCTGTTCGGTTGGGACAATATTTCGGAAAAAGCACCATCTACTATGTCATACATCCGATGAAAGAGCTCGGTAAGGCGGGGTACATGCAACAAACCTTTTGAAGATTGACGCACAAATAGGGAAGTTATTGCAAAATATCTTACCAGAATCGAGATTATTTTGTCCGTATTCGTTATCCATCCCATGATGCATCCCAATCTCCACCGTGATAATTGTCTCTAGAGTCTTTTCATTTTAACCAAGCAAAAACTTCGGCAGTCAGAATGGACTTTATGAATTAAACAAAGTTGGAAATTACAATAATAACTTAGTAGAACAAAGTAGAACAAACTTTAAGGTGCATCGAATGAAACGTTGAATTTGCATGTGCATGTATGCGAATGAATTTAACAGAAACGTGAATAAAATGTGTAGCACAATGAATAACAAATCAAAATTGCAGCACTCTACAACATACAGCAAACAAACAAAAACGTCCAACCATTTCCCAAACAAACCATGGTTTAGACGTTATGAACAAAGAAAACTTGAGAAAACAAATGGAAGCAATCAGTATTTTCTCATATTTCGTATGTTTTCATCATGTCTCTTCTATTGCCATATGATTTTTTTCATCTGGAAATTTGGATCAATTTTAAATTTGGTTGTTTGGGAGAGGGTAAATGAGCGTACTTGCATTTTGGGTGGACGCCAAGGTAGTTATCTAAGAATTTTCCAAGCATTTATATTTATCATTAGATATCTTATAATAAGAAAATCATGTAATTCAATTAAACAAATAATGCAGAATGAATGTCCGTTTTTTGTAGTTGTTCCTTTGTTACAAATGTTTCTCGTATACCGACATACAGTCATGAAAAAAATGAACAATAATGAAAATATCAGCTGGATGCAATGATTAACTTGTAAACTTGTTACTACATACTTTTTCTAGTTTTTCTACGTAATTCTAAATATATTACAAAATCTTATTTACACATATTTACACAGAAGAATGATTTTATATTTTTCTGGTGATTTTTTATTCTATGGCGACTAATGCATAGCAATGAATTGTTTGCTAAAATAGACTGGGGTTACAGTTTTGTTTTGATAAACCGTCAGTGTCGTTATAAAATCTCGTAACTACGGCTTGAGTCACAAACGAAATACTATTTGTTTGTCCGAAATTACGTCACGGTTAACTGGATAAAATCGTTCCCTATTGTCCCTACGTAGGGGTCCGTTGTGGTCGACACAAAATCGCAAATCGATGTTCCAACGCTAAAACGCCATAAGAAACAAAACATTGAACACAGACTTACATCATTAATTTCCCAAACATCAGAAATTTTAGACCAGACCAATTTCAAAGGAGTAGCGAAAGACAAAATTGGTGTGAAAACACAAATTGGTTTTGTCATAGTTCAGACAATATTGAGGGAAAACGAGAAAATGTTGGTTATCAGCATTTTCTTGTTTTCACTGAATATTTTCCTTAACATTCTCAAGTAGGTACTGTCACATCAGACAGGTATCTTGTGGAAATGGTCATAACTCTGTATTTCTTATTTTCATGTTCCCACATCACTGCTTTTCAACGAATACCTCGTAACTGCAGCTTAAAACAAGCTGCAGTTACGAGGTTTTCGTTCAAAAGCGACGATACACAGTTTTATTATTTACAAAATCCAATTCTGTCACTGTATATGCATGTTTCACGTTTCTATTATGGATATTTCTGTGATGGCATTCGTCGTGGCAGGTGAAAATGTCGTCATAGAGTTCATGTTTTGTGAGTTTATATAGTCCAGCACGATCTCATGACAATATCGATACTGATCCTGAAATTCAAGATACGATTCTGAGAAAATCTATTAAGCTTTTTGTCGTCATATTTTGGTTAACTTATTCTAACATAATGACATTTTTCGACACCCTGAAAGATTAAGGCTTGGGACAACATAGTCAATAATGACGAAAATGCTTCTGACAAGCAATGGTAGGAAACCAATCCGCGACAGAAAGTGAAAAACTTGGCATTAGCGCTAAAATTAATTTCTTTTTGGCCCTAGATAAACTGATGCACCACAGAACTACGCAGAGTCGGCGACCAGCAGACTCGGGCTGTTCTCGCTATGTATTGATGCTTGAAATATCTGTCATGGATCCCTTTAACTAATTTGGAGGATACGCTCGTTCATTTCACGGTTCAAACTTCAAGTTCTTACAATATCTTTACAAACAAGTCAATGTAACATTGTTTTAATCTCTACATACCATAATCTGTCAATGTTGATTAATAAGTTGCGAATTTTGCATGTATATAATATCGTTACTGTTTCTGTACTTACAAGGTTATCTACTAGATGTGTTCTACACAACCGTAACTGTTTTACTGTTTGGAAGACGTCGATTTCCTTCTCCAGTTTGAGTCTCTCTATAAGTATACTCACTGCTGCATATAGGCCACTACGGGCCGCACCATTACTGAAAATATATAGCACGTGACATGATGGGACGTTCAAAACGTTAACGTTACGTTAATATCGAAATTGGATTGACTTTCGTTATTTCTTTTATATATTCACGATAGCAAATATATATCATGATTTGTTTCATCTACTAGAATCAGAGTTGATACCAAATAGAAACATTAAATGGAAACTAAAAGAACTACATAAACTGTTAACATGATGTGTCTCTTAAGATGGCCAAAATTAATTAAAGTGCGTGACCAATAGACCAAACATGAGGAATCTACCATTCTCTTTCTAATAGGCTGTTTTACTTTCCTTGTTCACTAAAACAATGTAATAATGCATTACAAAAACCCTACGGCATGCATAAAGTGTAGTTTCGGCGATTTCGAATGTAGCCAACGATACAAACTTGGACAAGAAGTCTACTTACACACAATGTACAATGACTGGCCTATTACCACTATGTCTTTGACAAGTGTCGACCATCTCCAGCAGCTCAAATAGGGCCAGTTTAGAACTGGGCACCACGGACTCGTCGTTCCACCGGTGAAAATGGAACTGTCTCACTACACGAGGTACCGCATGTGGCTACAATGGATCAAGTGATAATGCTTAATTGCAAGGACTGATACACGGGCGGTAGAAAATGACTTTGTTGTGATATATTGTTATTCTATTTTTGGTCAACAAACACGATCGGTAAGAATGCATTATCATATTCTTTTGTTAACCCTCTCCCAAACTAGACCTGATTTTGACATCCCAATAATAATTTGCATTGGGAAAACATTGAAACAAAAGAAGAAACTGCTGATAACCAGCAGTATCTCCTTTTGCCTCAATATTTTCTATCCCATATTTTACACAAATTCTATCTTTATTAACATCCATTTTGTCATTTGGGGCAATTTTTGAAGTGAATCACCCTAAAACTTTGTCGTTTGGGAAAGGGTTAAATATTGTAGATCTATTCCCCACATATAATGACCACCCAATTTTCATTCCTAACTCTTCAGTTCATTTTGATACCAAGACATCCCCTCAATTCCTTGTCGAATGTTGAGAACATTCGTGTTCATTACTTATTTCAGTTTTCATATCTTTTTTAAAACGTCTCCTGTTGGATTTTTTCTCAAATATTCCAAGCTTTGACAATGTCTATACAAATGTAGTTTCATAGTTTTATTTACAGACGACAAGAGCTCCCGCGCGAATTATAGGTCTACATACCATATCTGTATTAGTAATTGTAAAATCCCGTAATGTTATACTAGGATCCGACTTGATCTCGGCTGTAGTTTCGATGATGAATGGACCATACTTCTCACCACATGATTCTAGTGTCCAGTACTGATCACAACTCTGGAACAACAAAAGGATGATGCTAGAAGGAAACTTTATTTGAATTCTAAGTCGACAAAAAGAATATTATTCTTGAATGGAACTCTGTACACTAAGAACATTCAATTAAAAGGGAATTTGGTTGGAAAAATGAAAACAATACATCGAATAGTCATGCATTGTATTACGCCAAAATATGCGTGGTTCAGGTTACATGTGGAAAAATAAGGTTGGTAGGTCGACTCTTTATTTGCTTGTTTGTTTGGAGTTGTTGTTGTTGTTGTTTTCTTAGAGGGCATAAAGAATGGTTAGAGTTGAGTGACTTTGAATAACAGATTCTATTGTTGTTAGTTCTGTAGGCATCTGTATTATATATTGCACAAGCAAGAGAAGACTTACGTCATCAGCGGGATCAATTTCATTCAACATAACAATGGCGGCCACATTATGGTCGTGTACCAGTCGCCAAAAGTCTATCACAGTATTAGGTAGTGGCATTTGTGTTAAGATGATACCATCACGTCGTGTAAACGTCTGTAAAGCAAGACATATATGTAATGATATTAAACAATGGCAGCCACATTATGGTCGTGTACCAGTCGCCAAAAGTCTAACACAGTATTAGGTAGTGGCATTTGTGTTAAGATGATACCATCACGTCGTGAAAACGTCTGTAAAGCAAGACATATATGTAATGATATTAAACAATGGCAGCCACATTATGGTCGTGTACCAGTCGCCAAAAGTCTTTCACAGTATTAGGTAGTGGCATTTGTGTTAAGATGATACCATCACGTCGTGTAAACGTCTGTAAAGCAAGACAAATATGTAATGATATTAAACAATGGCAGCCACATTATGGTCGTGTACCAGTCGCCAAAAGTCTAACACAGTATTAGGTAGTGGCATTTGTGTTAAGATGATACCATCACGTCGTGTAAACGTCTGTAAAGCAAGACATATATGTAATGATATTAAACAATGGCAGCCACATTATGGTCGTGTACCAGTCGCCAAAAGTCTAACACAGTATTAGGTAGTGGCATTTGTGTTAAGATGATACCATCACGTCGTGTAAACGTCTGTAAAGCAAGACATATATGTAATGATATTAAACAATGGCAGCCACATTATGGTCGTGTACCAGTCGCCAAAAGTCTATCACAGTATTAGGTAGTGGCATTTGTGTTAAGATGATACCATCACGTCGTGAAAACGTCTGTAAAGCAAGACATATATGTAATGATATTAAACAATGGCAGCCACATTATGGTCGTGTACCAGTCGCCAAAAGTCTAACACAGTATTAGGTAGTGGCATTTGTGTTAAGATGATACCATCACGCCGTGTAAATGTCTGTAACAGTTATATGTACCGGTAATGACGTCAAAGAACATGTTTTCGGATACATAACAATTATTCTACATTCCGTTTCATCACATAAGACAGGCATTAGTAACATGTAGGCTAACACTTTCGTTTTTATAGAGCAAATTGTATTAGAAAGCGAGAATTGCCATGACATTGGAAAGCTTGGAAGATATTACCTAAAACATATCTTTATCCATAATATCAACTTTTAAATCTAAAATTGTCTTAATATGTAGTATCTGCATATTGCATTTTCAAATTTCAATTTCCAATCAGTTTGGTAAAGTGATATTATTCATAAGGTTTTTACACGATACGGTACATACGTTTGCGAAAACTGCATTGATGTAGTCGTTACAGCCTTCCCATGGGGTCATCAAATACGGTCGACATCGGTTAGCTGTGGTACGAAAAAGAAGAAAAACGTTCAGTTTAAGTTTTTTTTTTTTTTTTTTTTTTTTTTTTTTTTTTTTTTTTTTTAACTTTATTTTTCAGATAATTACATCATATACAGTTTAAGTTTATTATTAAGGTTTACGAACTGAGAATAAAAACACCACTCTCTAGCCAAACGAAATGCATCAAATTACACACACGTGTAAATACCCGGCTGTACATTTTCCTTGGTAGGCATGGAAAAATGCCAACATTTCCCAGGTTTTTATGATTTTCTGTGGAAATATCTAGGAAAGCAAGGAAACCTTGGACATTAATCTGTGTTTTCCTAGATAAGCTAGGAAATTGGTTGGAAAACATCTTGGAAACCTCGGAAACATCAAGGAAAAAGCTTGGAATATAGAACTTAGTTGAATTTTAGCATGGAAATTATTTTTTTAAGCAACTTAGTCATTTTCAAGCTAGGAAATGCAAGGAAAATCAGACTTAAACTTTTTAACCCATTACCAGATGACAAAATTTTAGACTAAATTAAGTCCAATTAATCCATTAATAAGTCCAAATTCAACGATGATGCAGACAATAATTTCAAGTGAATAAAATTTTACATTGTTTGGTCTTTTTCAAGGCTGTACCTCAAATAATACATACCATTATAAACTAGGTAAATATTTTTGAATAGTAGGTCAAACTCCAAGGTCAAGGTTAAAAGGTCAAATGCCATGGTCCAAAATGAAAGGTCCTTTCGGGAGGTATCCATGTGAAATATTAAGGCTCTACCCCTAATAACATGTAAGATATAAGTCAGTTTACAGTTTTTAAAAACTAGGTCAAACCACAAGGTCAAGGTCATTTATTCAAAGGTCATGGAAAAAAGAAAGGTGTTATGCTGGCTAAAGTACACACCATGTTTCAAGAGAATATCTCAAATACTTTCTGAGTTTTAGACCTCAACAAAAAGAAAGCAAGGCAGGCCAGACCTCCAGTCTATTTTTGTTTTGTTATAGTCTTCTAGTCTAAATGAGGTCACTAAAAAATGGAGGGAACATGAATTTGTTTGTTTGCAATTTTTTAAGATGATGTTTGTGATAATTTCAACCTTTGTACATCAGTGAATTAAATAAGAATATAGGAGTTTGCTTATTGAAAAGGCTAAGTAAGACAACACCTCAATTTAGGTGAGTAAACTTTTGACTTTCAAATTCAAATAACACCCCACCCACATTTTTAATAGGGTAATGTTGATATGGAAAGTTTTCCTTGCTTTCCTTGGTTATCTGGGATAAAGATTCCATGCTCTGCTCGGAAACTATTCCTAGGTTTTCTCTAAAAAGATATTCCGATGTCACCAGGGAATATTTTCCAAGCTTTCCTAGCAATTTCCGTGGACACCTAGGAGTATTGGTTCCGAGGTCTCAGAAAATTTTCCATGGAATATTTTCCCAGCTAATCAAGGAATATTTTCCCAGCTTTCCATGGACACCTAGGAGTATTGGTTCCGAGGTCTCTCAATTTTTTTGTTTCCTAGCTGTCCAGGGAAAGCTAGGAAAAACCTCGGTCCCAATACTCCTAGGTTTTTCCTAGCTCATTTTCCATGGAAACCACGGAAAATGTACAGCCGGGTACACTTCACATAAGTTGATTCACCATGCCGGATTTCAAGATTATGCTTCAAGAAGAAAATCATTCACAAATATTATTTTACTCTATATTCATATGCAAGGGAGGTAATTTTGAACATTTTTGTCAGATATTTCTATAAGTATGCATTAATTCAAAATTCTAAACCATACACAATGCTTATGTTTGTACTTGGAATGGAAATGTAACACAGTTTAGAAATTACTTGTACTTATCAAATTTGGCATTTGGCTCTGCATTTCATTCTCAGTTCGTAACCTTTAAAGCCGATCTAACCGTCGGCTGTTTAAAGCTGAAGATGCCGGGTTTCGCGACGTTATATTTTCTTTTTTTTATAAAACAAACTTTTCATATTTTTTAGAATATCGTAATTGGAAAGTTAGCGTATCTTGAAGACTTTAGAAGATGGCGAAATTCATGTGGTTTGTACCGAATTCTGGCTTGCATCCTATGTCTCGTTAAAACATTATAACCAACAAGGTTACAGTCAACTTAATAATTCAATACACAATACCTGGTATGATAGTTTTCGTCCTGTTTTTGAAGAGGTTTTCAGCTTTCAACGCTGATGTACTTTCGTCCCTGTCGATGGTCGTTGTTACGAGTCGTAAAATCTGGAGAAAAACAAGAATGTTCCAAAAATGCTTTTTGACATACTTTAAAGTGACATTAGTATTCCCAGGCCTTAATCCCTAATGGTCCACAGAAGTTGGCTTTTAGTATGTTTTCAAACCGTCTATAGACTTTATACGACAGAATACAAGATTTATAAAGTAAATGACATAAATTTGAGAATCATGCAGCAGTATAAAACTATGTAAAATATTTCCAGCGACGCAATTGTATTTTAAAAATGACGTGATTTTGGGGTTTAGATCTCAGCTCAAATTGTAACTTACATCGAACTGTTCCTCTAGTTTAGTTTTCTGTATAACGTTATCATATTGACAGAGTTCAGACAGCATCTCCGGGAACTCGTCAGCTCGCATCAGTGTGTCCCCGCTGATTAACGCCTCCAGTAAACAGTCGTATACAAACATATATTGGTCCTGCAAATAAAACAGGGGAGTATTGTACATACAAGTATTTGCTTTTGCTTCGACAAATGAATTGCAAATAAATAAAATTGCCCACAAACATACCGACCATGTACAAACCACACAGACTGTGGCGATGTCAGATATAAATTGGCGATGACAGAATCACGTGTTGAAGTCTGGTGAACGGTATTTCGAATTACTTTATTCGCTAATTAAACATCTTCTCTGGTTTTTTATCATTGATAGATAAAAGTGTACATGTTCATAGATTCTACAGAAACAACCTTTTAAAATATGATATTGTGTATTGTGTATCATTTATTGACAGGAGCGAACTTTAAAACCATTTCTGAAATGGTTGAAATTTTTGGCAGTTTTAGAAAATGACTGATTTCAAGTAATAATTGTAGAATATAGATGAACTCACAAGTGTTTGCACCATGTTGATTCTCTGTGTTCTCATTAACTGTACAAAGTTATGAACGTCTATCACACCCTCTGTCTTGGCTCTTTCTAACTCTACATCTATAGCTATATATGATCCCGTTCTACCAACACCCGCACTGAAATTAAGGTAAACAACGTGATATCCTTTAATAGCTACATATATCAGTAATGACGAGTATATTTGATTCTGTTGGAAAATAACTGTATACAGATGAAAGGTTATGAAGCCTCCACTAGCCTATTTATCGCAAGAAATTTGTGATTAACTATTTTGCTCTCAAATAAGTTGATATTGGACACGACTAGCCACGTGTACTTCCTTGGAAGGACTGTTCAAATTCATGTTTCAAATGGATGTGCCTAAAAATTTAGACTTTAATGATGTATTATTACATTGTATTTTCATATGACCATTCTTTATGTACTTTCTTTTCTCAAAGTATGTTAATAACATTACCTGCAGTGAATAACTTGTGGTCCACACTCTAAGTTATCATGTGCTCGAATCTTTTGTCGCAGTAACAACAACGAACTGCTGAATTTCGGGACTCCATGATCCGGCCACGTGGTATAATGAAACTGTTTGATTAAACGACTTTCTTCTCCCTAAAATATATCAATTACATATATTATATGTATTTGAAAAGCTATATTACACCCAGTTATCTCTACTTATTAAGTAGAGATAACTGGGTGTAATATAGCTTTTCAAACTTTTACTAATTATGTACAGTTTCAGTTCGTGAAATTACCATGTACAAATGAAAACAATGTACTTAAATCATACTATGCATGTTAAATCGCGAGCCAAAATAAAGTTTCTCTACGGCATTCGTAATATCTTGTGAGATATGCTCTTACAGACGGGTTACGAATTGATGACACATATTTACAAACTTTGTCTAAACAAAGGAATTTCTTTTAAATAATTTTGCATAGAATAGTTCGAGTATTGAAGGCATGAGACACCTGCTACATTGTAGATTCAAACCACTGCATGAAAAATATCAGTAGTTAAGTTGAATTTTTTAAGTTATAAAACACGTGTTTACAGAGGTAAATTGTGTAAGAAATATGCCATAATACTGTAAGCGGAGCATACCTTGGACAATTTGAAGACCCTGGTAGTAATATCAGGTAGATCATCTGTCGACAAACACTCCACTATTATACCGTGATATTCTTGAGCTTCGTCCACGGGCCAGTACGATTCACACTTTTTCTAAAATGAAAGAAAGCCATTTCGATAAAACCACTGGACAAGACGTTTACTTGTTAATAATGCGCTATGTACTGTTCAAATTGTTAAAAAGTAAAATAAGCAACTAAAACAAGGTTTATCAAAGAAAAATGACAGTAATAACTAAATATCTAAACAAAAAGAAGAAATGATTGAGACTTTTTCACACAGATCGTCCAGGCTAAGCATTCCCCACAACAAGATCTTGTTTTGGAGTCCCTAAAACATTCGAACGGTTCAAACTTTTGCAATTTTGGAAAAGATTACAGACACTCTTTGCGCATCCAAAAAACCGGTATGTATGTTTAAGTAAATTACCTTTCCAGTTTCTGTAGGATTGGTCAACATTATGATAGTTTTTGAGTGTTCCTGCCATACCATCCGCCATATATCTTTCAGTGTTGATTTGGTAGGGCCTGAAAAAGAACATCAATTACACAGTTCAGGTGTGTTATGTTGTAAGCAAGTACAGAAATTTGAGCATTGCTAAAGTTGCTTTTTAAGCATTAAAGTAATTGCTTACGGACCTTACGCATTTTCGACCTCACATTATTATAGTTTACAAAATATAGGTATTTCTTTTTCATCTCAAATTAGCTTTCTTTTCCGATTGTGCTGCACAAAGTAAAGGTAAATGAATGCTATAAAGTATCGGTTGATAGGCTTTCGAGACAAAGGTCATTTGATTTAAGCTATGTATTATAAATGCAATTAACCATAAACCTACCCTGAGCTGCTATATATGCCTTTGTCTTGTTATACCCCTGAAAAATGATGAATTAGCAGTGATTACACCATTCCTAATAACAATTCTACAAAAAGCTAAAAAAAGTTGTACATGTACGTGTAAATTATTCTACACAAAGAACGACTAGATACAGACAGAAAAGTGGGTGAATTCAAATAAAATGGCACCAAAAAATATTTTTTTCCAATTTTTAAATTTCAATTGATCATTTTTAGCTCCACTGGCCGAAGGCCAGCGAGCTATTGTCATGGCGTTGTGTCCGTCGTGCGTGCGTGCGTCCGTCCGTCCGTGCGTCCGTCCGTCCGTCCGTTAACTTTTTCTTTAAAAATCTTCTCCTCAGAAACTACTGGATGTATTTCAACCAAACTTCACAGGAATGATCCTTGGGTGACCCTTTCTCAGATTCCTTCAAAGAATTTTGATCGAACCAGAATAACCTGAGTTATCTGCCCTTGAATGTCAAAAATAGCTGGTTTTGACTTTATTTTTACTCTAAAATCTACAAATATCAACTAATCAAGACAAAACTTGGACAGAATATATATAAGCATAATATCCTGCCTGGGTATAATTTTTAGCTTGATCGGAATTATATATCATGAGTTATGTGCCCTTGAATTTGACAAAATTGCCATTTTCAACTCTATTTTGACTTTGATTTCACTCTAGCAACTACAAATATTGACAAATCTAAACAAAACTTTCACAAAATGTTGGTGACTATAAGATCTTGCCTTGGTGTAATTTTCAGCTTGTTTACATTTGTCAAAAAATGTGGCCATGGCAGGGAGGAAGGGGCTTATCAGACTTAAAGAAATCATAAGAAAATTCTTAAAAAATCAACCAGTGTGCCCAATTGAACCAAACTTTGCAGGAATGAGCCTTTAGTCGTTCTTTTTAAAATTTGTTCACAAATTTTTATATTTGTCAAAAAAATGTGGCTGTGGCAGGGAGAAAGGGGCTTATCAGACTTACAGAAATCATAAGAAAATTCTTTAAAAATCAACCATAAGGCCAATTGTAACCAGACTTTGCAAGAATGTTCTTTGAGTCTCTTTTCAAAATTTATTCACAAATATCAAGATTTGGCTGCCCCTGTGTAAGGCTTACAAGAAATCGTGGGATAATTCTTCCACTTTAACCAGTGGAGCGATTCAGGCCCTCCTGGGCCTCTTGTTGTTTATATGTTCTAATATTGTACATAGATCAAATTTTAATAATCTAAAACGGCATTGAAAAATATTTAGACATAAAAAAGTTTCAGATTTTTTAATTGAAGAAAATCAACAGAAAAACATGAAAATACATACATTTACAAAGTAGTGTACCCTCACATAATGATACGAAAAATAATATTTTTTTCAATCCAAATTGTAATTTGTGAATCAATAAGGAATTCTAAGCAAAAAACCTAGTTTTTCTGTCATAAATCTGGTGAAAATATGACTTTTTACACAAAATTACTAGTGATTTTTTCATACATGGGTCAAAAAGTTTTTATTGTGATAAAGTTTGGCCTAATATAGACTTCAGACCCAATTTTCTCAATAATATAATGAATTCAGAACATGTCTGCAAAAAACCTTGCACAATTGTCATGTTTGAACTAAAATCTAGACAATCCAAAACTTGCATCTTTTGTCACAAAGTTGTTGCACTCCAGACATTCTTAACCTATTCGGATAATTTATGATCCTCCTTGTACTTCTTTATCAAGTAAAATGATAAAAATAATTCACAAGATTACTATAACAAACAATTTTATACTCTTCCATGTATTTCAAACAATGAGTACTTGTAATCATACGAAGATAGTTATATTTTCTAAGAAAATCTTTAATTTCGTGGATATTTTTTTCTTAATATGTACTGGATAGGTATGAAAATTTACTTATATTATACCTTGACATGTAATAGGCGCAAACTAAACAAGAACAATTAATTATCTTGCATAGGTGTGCTATAAATGTTGAAAAATAAAAGTTCTTTTCTTATAATATTTCGGATCAATCATTTAAAGATTGGGCCGGTTTATTCGACACAGGGCCGAATCTTTTAATACTAGTTCCTGGAATTGATGACGTTGCTATCGTTTGATTGGCTAGCGGCGGGATAAAGTCACGTGGTCAAGTCCAGATCCATATAAAAGCAGGTGTAAAACCCATGCGGGCCCTTTTCAGATACAGCCAGGACACAGTTCACATGGTGAAGTACAGTCGAAAAATTTAGAAACCACGTGGCTTTGTATCTTAATAGCAAATTCAAAATAGATCTTTTAAAATAGATCTACATGTACATATAGAGATCTAATATAGATTCAACCACATCTGGTTATTGTTTGAAAAATCAACAAAACATTGGATTAATTTTTTAGGTTGACTTTAGTTTTCAGCAAGTTCAACAATAAAATCCCGACGAAACACATTAAAAGAATATGACTTGAAGATCCATGTATAGACTCTCGATCTTGATATAGCCGGGTCCGGTTAATAATGATAGATCTACGATAAAACATAAAATCAAGAAACGGTTTAAAACCGCCTTTAAACTTTATGTTTGTGTATTGCTCCTAAAAATAGATCTCGATACATGTCGGTCATAGTAAATATCTATGTGTATTCCTGGTACACACGCCATTGTCGATATATGTTAAGTAAATAATCAGTTTAGTTTTAGCTTGTAAATGCCAAAATGAGGGAGAGATGGTGTCGATCAGTTGAAACTGGGACCAGAATTAGTGGTACATCGACGGAAAGAGTGGTTTATTGCTGTCTGTGGATGGTCTGAAAAGTGGATGATCGTAGTCCGTGGATTATCCGGTCGATCAGCGCTGGAAAAGAGGGAAGTTAAAGTAAAGTGCGGTTACTGCTCTAGATTCTAAACCATGTAAGTTAAGTTTCAGCCATCAGATTCTTCTATTACTTTACAACTTTTTAATGATCTAATTGACAAAAAAAAAAAAAAAAAAAAAAAAAATGATGAGCCGATCCGTGATTGAGTGTCGATCCTGATCAGTCCAATGATAAACTCGGGAGTCATTTACCGAAACTGGGATGCAAAATTGTCACTGATGAGTTATGCCATTCATTCGCCATCACCGTTATGAAATTTTAAATGTTAGGCCGCTTTAATTATTAAAAATTTTGTATAGGCTATCCATCACCAGGATTGTATTAGGAAGGCTTAGCGATACAATTCAGATAAATGTTTAAAGTAGTTCTTTAGCTAAAGCTCTTTGTGAGACAATAATGATAGTTGCCTAGATCATTTAGTAAATTACTAATGTAGAGAATTGAATCATTTGGGTTTTTATACGATGTTTCATAATTTATGTGCTTTATTTATTCTTTACTTAATTACAAGGCTGCTACCGCTAATGGTCCACATTAGATTCATTCGCAGGTAAATAAGACTGTCAATAAGCATACATTAAGGTAAGGTTTGTATTTCAATAATCATTGAAAAAGAAACTAGATCTAGATCTAGTGATGATAACCATAGGGAAGAAATGATAAGAATTATTAAGAAGGTAAGATGATGATGATGATGATGATGACAACAACTACAATAACATTAAAAGTTGTAATGAATCTAAAAAAAAATGATGATGATGATGATGATGATGATGATGATGATGATGATGATGATGATGATGATGATGATGATGATGATGATGATGATGATCAAAACAATAATTATAATGATGGTGTAATAATTGATCATAATAATGTTAATAAAAGATGCACTAAAATGATGATGATTATGACGATGTTGATGAGGAGGATGAGGATGATACTGTCCTACTTTGCGTAATGAATTTCGGTCTTTTAAACCAACCTCACTTATTAGACTTGATAATACAAATGTAGATCTAATATTGAGCATGCTGTTGTAATGGCATTATTTACGGTTGAGGTTAGAATAAAAGGTGATCATATTACGAAATGTTAGGTGTGTGTGTGTGTAGAAATTAGTAAGTTATAGGACGTCATAACCGTAATATCAATTGTCCATTCAAAATGTGAAATTCACGTACTTCTTACCTCAACCTAAATTTTGCAATTTGATGGTATTCTCATGATTTATGATGTCTTTCAGAAATTTGATCAACTAGTTACAAGAATGGCTCCGAGAAGGCACAACACAGACGATACCCAAAAAGTTGGAAAAGGAGTACGTGAAAACTGGCAAGACATTGGTATGGAAGCCGTGGCGGATCTAGATCTACTTTAACTGACGAGAGTATTGGTGCCACAACCCACACAGTAGAGGAAGTCTCCGGTGGACATGGGTAATGATATTGTTGCTTATTTTGGCAGCAAATTAATAAACAGTAGGATACATGTACAAGGGTATGAAATCAAAATTCATTAACGAGTAAATCTACATTGAAATATCTTCACTAATCACTATTTAACCTGAAAGATGACAGGGTAAAAAAGAAGAAGAAGAAGAAGAAGAAGAAGAAGAAGAAGAAAAAAAAAAAAAAAAAGTTAAGCTTAGCAATGGCGAATGTGTAGTTGCATGCACTATAGTTTTACTATTCAAACCCATTTGATAAGGGAGACTGATAAATGGTAAGATTAAAGACTACCTGTAGAATATAAACGAAGTATATTGCAGTGACAACATAAACTTGTCTACAGAGCGATAATATGGTTAGAATAACTAGAATTCATTTAAAATAGCCTTTTTTGAATGAAGTACATGCTCATATAGTGGAAGTTGTTCTTGTTTCCTCGAGGTATACGGTACAAGTCCAGGGTAAATACGTATTTCAACAACAGAGACCTGTTTCGAAAATTATTATCTATATTCTGCAATTCATAAATGTCTTATGCACAAGGGGAATTATTCAGCATCAAATTGTCTCCTTTAGGACCTCGACGTGATTGAAATTCAAAAGATTTCTATAATTAGCAACGGAATTACAAAAGAAAACTAATTCGTAAGAGTTGTACAAATCAAAAATCTCAAAGTGCTTCAGAATTCAATGTCCGAGATATGCATTTAAACCACCTACTTTCGGAACAAAAGTTGAAAACGAACATTGATTCATATGAATTAGATCCATTAAATAAGCTACTGGTAAATTTCTCTTACTTAAAGTGCGAAAGTTCATTTGGCCGTTTTGTTATCTCGGAATCAACCCGCATTACAATGACATAGGCCTACGTTTAGAAATTCAGTCCAGGCATCCAAGTCAATTCTCAACCTTGTGATATTTCCAATGAAATTATTGGAAGACTGGTGACTTATTGGTAAATCGGTACCTCCACCATTTCGTATCTAATTCTGTGATGTAGCTGCAGCATATACTTTAAATATCCTGAAATTACAATGTGCTTGTAAACTAACTAGTAAGTAGTAAGTAAATCAAACAAATCACATTGGGTTAGTTTTTTATACTAACATTTTACAGCATTCCGTCCAAAGCTTATAGGACTATAAAGACTCGGAAATAAAGATTCGATATGCGTTTGCTAAACTTCTCAGAACTTAAACAATCTTTTCAAATGTTTAGATAAATCGAAAAAGACTTATCATGCATATAGTAATTCTAAAACTGTCATGTTTAAATCTTATATGTAACCTTTCTGAAGTTCATTTCATTATCATTATAGTATTTCCATCGCCCTTACAGGTAGGGTAAAAAATGGAACATTGTAAGTAAATTGTAGGTAAAGCAAAATTATCAACCATTCCAATATCTACATGATCTGACCACTTTGCACCGTGACTGGACAATCTGCTCATAATTTTGCATTATGCGTGGTGTACATGACAATATTCCTTCCTCTTATATCAAAATTAAGAAATAGATTAAATAAAGCCTATGGCAGGTATTATTGGATTTCGTTATATGCCTTTAATGACGAATATTTCGAACTGTTTGTGCAAATTGAGGGTATCAGTGTACAGAAAAATATTATGTCCAACCGCTTGCATTAAATATGTATATGTAGATTTGGATGCGCCATACCATATGATCAGAATCCTTCTTTCGAGTTAAAACGAACCATGAATTTTTTTTTTTTTTTTTTTTTTTTTTTTTTGCAGTTCTGGGTCGCTAATTCGGCTCAAGATTTGGTACCAATATTACCATCTTAGAGATATTTCTTTGGCTTTCCCAGTCAAAGCGATATTTCACATTTATTTCATTTTTAAAAGTATGTCTTGATGCAAAGATTGTTCATTCTAATGCGTAGAAATGCTGTCAGTTGTTTGAGGTTGTTATTTATGGGCGAAAATGCGCCTTTAAAGTTGAGACAGAAATGACAAATTTAGATAAATCTGAACTGTTGTCCACAACAATTTGTCTAATTTTAGCACAAAAATACATATTTCTCGTAAACGGTTCAATATTTTGACTTGAAATTTTCAGAATTTCCATAAGAAAATATGCTCTTTCAGATAGAATTAAAGTAAAATTTATGTAAAAATAATTATGAAATGTCACTTTAAGAGCGAGTAAATGAAAAACAAAAGATAACCGTTGTACTATATAACATATATAACGTTGGTTTTATTTTAAAAAATGGTAAAATATCAAGGAAATGCATTGGATCAAACAATTTGTGCAAAATTGATTTGCAATAACATCTTTGTTAGAGCTATTCATACTAGGTAACGGAAAAAGGATAATTTAACTTAAGTTTTAGGTCATTCAATTGCATCTATATACAACTACACAATTAATCCTTAAAGTTTACTACATTGTAAAAATGTTATTTACTTCTATGAAAAAAAATAGCCCTTCAGGCTTCTCCACCAAGAGAAGTCACTTTGCTGCAAATAGCTCTAAGAATAGGATAGAAGGCAGAATAAATAACACAAAATAATTGATCTTAAAACCTCTAAAGGGAGGTCTTTGTATGTCTAAATCATATTAAGATAACGGTAACTAAAACAACAACAACAACAACAAACCAACAAAAAGGGGTAACAGCTTTAATTAGCAGTTCTCATTACAATTGTGTTAGGCATATTGTGTTTTATATAGCATTGCTAAGGGAGTAAGCTGCAGCAATATGAAGGATAAGGGCTCAATTTGCTAGCTTTTGGATAAATGCATAGATATTTGAAAGTTGTGTAATACACGAAGAAGGTACACAGGACAAACTTATATACATCTAAAGATTATCACCTCACGTGTCTTTTTTTTTTTTTTTTTTTTTTTCCAAATGCATTCTTATTTTGCAATTTCATTGGAGAAATGTTGGTGACACCGTTTTTTCTCTCTCTTTCTCGTATATGACACGTGAAAATAATAATGTGATAATTATATATAATTGAATAATGTGACATGTTGTTATGATATATAAGGATAATGTATAAGGTTGATAATGTATAAGGTTGATAATGAATAAGGTTGATAATGTTTGTTATACTGATAATGTATAAGGCTGATAATAGTTGTTATAATGATAATGTATAAGGTTAATAATGTATAAGGTTGATAATGCTCTTTTATAATGAATGAGATTTATAAATTGGAGTCTTTTTTGTAGGAAGGTGATAATCTATTTGGCTTTCTAATCGATAATGTATAAGGGGATCTGCCAAAAAGGTCTAAGGTTGTGGCCGTGCGATCCAACGTTGGGTTTCAAAATTATGTTAAGCGTAGGGGAACTGAGACCGCTGTCGGATCATTCCACATTTATACTAACTACTCTGTTTGTAAACCTGTGTACCATAATCAAGTGAGGTCAAGTAATAAATGTTTATTTGCTACATGTATATTAATGAAGACGCTGGTCTACGATAAAAACATTTAAAATGTATCCATAGACCTACATAAATATAGTACGAGAAAGGATACATTCAGCAAATTGTTTTGAATATTTCTAATGCCAAAGGTTGTCAGATAGGGAATTATTTCTATAAAGCTGGGGGAAGTACAAATTTCGCTTGTTGCATATTTCAGATGCAAGTAAGAATCATAGTTTCCTGTTTAGTCGAATTAATGTGTTTTAAGTCGGACAGACCTCATATTTGGTTGCAGAACTCTAATAATGATGAAAGGAAAATTGAAACAAATGAGGTTTAAGCATGTCCTTGATTTAGGGGTATTCAACAAGGCGCTTGAGTTCTTTTTAATTCGTTGCTATGAGACGCTATTTGGACAAATTTATGCAACTAATTATCTGCAAAATTAGAGAGCAATTTCGGAAATCTGGTAAAATGTCCCATAGCCGGATTAACAGATACTGATAATGTATTCCACTATAATATCTGGTGTTACACAAAAAATAAACGCTACAGCAATTAAGACTAAAACGCATGAAAAGTTAGACAAAATCTTATTCCAGTAAGCATGATAAGCACGCGATCAATTACCTGAAGATAAAAGAAGTTCCAAGATGATTTGAATTAGACGACACATTTCTGTCCAATTGAGGTTATGATTTGATGCTGAATACTCTCTCTGAAGCAATAATGTATAATTATTACAACACTTGTTTCCCCTAACTGACCATGGCTGGTATAGGAGACGGTGCATGATGGGCCGCTTTTTTGGCGGTAGGTTCCACCAGTATGCTGTGCTTCCTTCGGGAACCTTTTGGCGTAAACCATCAAGCACTGTGTTTGGAACCGTGGTTGGACAAACAAACTTGCTAAATTTGAATCAATAAATGGACACTAATCAAGCTCAGTTCTGCGGCCGATGGCGGAGCAGGAGATTATGATTAATTGATAAGGATAATGCTTTCTATAATTTAATTATTAGATATTTAATTTAATTCATTATTACATTCTTAATGTAATATTATGCCAGCCATGGCCAGTTGCGCCAAATTAAATTTCATTTAAACCTTATCATATTGTCTTTCTTTACCCCCGTTGTCGAATAATATTTCGGATCAATCATTTAAAGATTGGGCCGGTTTATTCGACACAGGGCCGAATCTTTTAATACTAGTTCCTGGAATTGATGACGTTGCTATCGTTTGATTGGCTAGCGGCGGGATAAAGTCACGTGGTCAAGTCCAGATCCATATAAAAGCAGGTGTAAAACCCATGCGGGCCCTTTTCAGATACAGCCAGGACACAGTTCACATGGTGAAGTACAGTCGAAAAATTTAGAAACCACGTGGCTTTGTTTCCCGCCCGTTTCCCATCCCTTTTTGCTCTCGCTTCTATTGCTCATTTCAGACTCGTTGTTATCAACAAAAACCCACTGTCATGGCTGGTCAAAAATGGTATGGTACAGGATGAAATGATGATAATCGATGGAGGTCACTACGGCGTAAACCATCAAGCACTGTGTTTGGAACCGTGGTTGGACAAACAAACTTGCTAAATTTGAATCAATAAATGGACACTAATCAAGCTCAGTTCTGCGGCCGATGGCGGAGCAGGAGATTATGATTAATTGATAAGGATAATGCTTTCTATAATTTAATTATTAGATATTTAATTTAATTCATTATTACATTCTTAATGTAATATTATGCCAGCCATGGCCAGTTGCGCCAAATTAAATTTCATTTAAACCTTATCATATTGTCTTTCTTTACCCCCGTTGTCGAATAAATAATTTGTTGCACTCCAGACATATTCACATGTTGACAATATTGGCTAATTTATGATACAATTCGCGCTTCTTTATCAAGTAAAATGGTACAAATAATTCATGTGATAACTATTACAAGCAATGTTACTCTTTTCCTTGTATTTCAAACAATGAGCAATTGTAATCATACCAAGATACTTCAATTTTCTAAGATTTAAATTTCTAACCCCTAAAATGAAAACCAATTGCAAAGATGACACAAATGTGTGCTTAAATTGTTTAAATATATGCCCTCTTTCAAAAAAACAATACTTGATGATAACACTTTCTTTAGATCAGGTCTTTTTTAATTAAGCCAAAAACTTGTTGCACTCCAGACAACATAAATACTGGTCTAAATCAAACACAAGTCTGTGTCTAAACTGGATTTCTGGTGTGAATAATTTTTGAGTCTATGTTATCCGAATAAGAGAACAATAGTTCATTAAAAAGTAATATATAGTGAAAGAGGGGTTGTTAAACTTCAAATGTTACACTCCAGACAAACATAGGTGAGTTTATTTAAGGAACAGTCAGGAGTTTTTGTCCTTATGTAGGTATTCAAAATCACATTTGTTCAAGGCTACAAACATTTATGTACATGGATTATCATAAAAATTTGACTTCTCAGTCATAGAATTCCCACAGTATTCAATTATTTCGAGTTTCTCTATATTTGCTGTTGCACTCCAGACAGCACACGACTTTTGTTCTTGTGTGAACCTCAGCGAACCCTTTGCACACAAACACTAACAACATACAAAATTCAAAACTCAAGATGTTTAAGTTCATGTAAAAAGTCTTACTTTTACACACATATTGTTATTCTTTTATTGTTATGTATTTAGAAAAAAAGAAAGTTTTTTTTCTGTTTACAAAAAAGCGTTTCACTCCAGACATTTTTTGCATGTTTTTTGGGCATAACTTTAAAACCGTTAAAGATATTTCAATAAAATTTTGCATGAACATACAATACACTAATTAACATCACATGGTCCTTGCAATTTGATCAAATATTCTATTTATTTTAGTCTAGATGAAAAAATTTGCTTGGTGCCATTTATTTTGAATTCACCCAAGTAAGGTATTTTTCCTTGCACTGATATATTTAATTTAATTTTTAAGTACGAGAATTCACAATACATTCGCAATTCAGACATTCTCACATTTTTCCGTATTGGATAAAGACGAGGATATATTGTCGCAACGATATTTAAGTAGCACTTATTTGCGCAACTAAAAATGCAAAAGATGTTGAGTACTTACGTCTATATAGTTAGCGTTTATATAATCATCATGTTCTTCCATACATTCACCTAACACAACTCGTGAGTGATCGTCTGAAAGAAAAAAATATATATTATTCATGTAACCACTTTTAATATTGTTCACTTTCCTTTCACTTTCACAAATTACGGTCCAATGGTAGGCCTACTTTGACGGTGTTAGGTATGTTTGTATTTTCTCAAGAGGAGTATGGTTTAAAGGCACAATTTAGAAAAAACTCACATGCGACGATATTCCCATATCTATTTTTCGTTTTGTTTTCTCCTTTTCTTGCAGCATCACAACACGCTGTAATTCCGGCAGGGATCAGCTGAAAGTAGGAGAAACATGTGAGTCATTGTATTTTCTTTCATTTAATCTAATTCAATTACTTCAATTATGTCAGTTTAAAGTTTGAACAGCACCGACCACGATGCTGAAGTTTATTTCGGAAAAGTTAAGAATTTCATAGTCTATAGCCTAATGCAGATTACAAATGCATTAATCAAACATGAAATTATTTTTTTCAGGTTATAATCAATAATCACAGTAGGGACCATTTAGGTCGTAATTGTGTTATATACATTTGTAGCTATATGTAAATCCATTTTGTTTGTTTGCTGTAGTTAAGGCTTTTTGAAGAAAAAACAGTTATACATGTATGAAGGACGTGAAACATGCGTCAAAATGACCACGTTGTGATGTGTCATGTTACTGATAACATCAATATGCCATCACCTTTCTTCCAAAACTGTGTAACTAGCCTATAGTTTGTTTTAAACTGCTGTTACAAAGTTTAGAAAGAAGAACAGTCGTGAGTACCAGTAAATCCGATTACCTTATATTCCCGTCTGAACCCCTCACAGTCGTTACACTTGTTATTTTTCACATAGTCCCAGAGATCCTCCACCTTCACAGGGGGCACTTCAAAACCTATATTACCATAAATAGGCTCACTTTCTACGTCAGAGACCTGCGTTACGGTCTCTAACAGTGGGTCACGCTCAAAATGCTCTGTAATGAGAAAGTTATTGTATTCATCTTTGTGATCATACGTATTTAAGGATGGCTAAAACCGGTTACCTATCATATAAACAACTTTGAAACTTCATACCTCTAAGGTTGCTTAAAACATACATATAAAGGTAAATAACAATTAGAATTCGGATTGAATGACTACATGGATTGTGTTGATAGGGGCGAGTACTCAATTTATCCATGGTGAATTGAAACCATTCCAGGGTTAGCCATTATGTTTAATACCATAATGCCAATAATTTTCAGACTTCAACTACAGTTGCAGTAATGTGTTCTAGAAATAATCCAATATAAGGTGTTACTATTAGACGTCTGTTTCGCAAGTCAATCGGAATCTTTTTAAAATCTAAATTCATTTGGTATTCTTATTTTACGTGTAATTAACCATCTTTTAATGGTATACATGTGCATCCTTCTCTTATTGTAAGAATTAAATTTATGGCATTTATTTGAAAATAATAGTGGGCATTGTAAATGTTAAATTCAACTTACCAATATGATTTCCGACAATTTTGTAAGCAAATAAATGGAGAAAATGTTATTTTAAAAAGTACATTTCCTAATTGTTTTTTTATCTGTCATTAAATAGTTATCATTTATGCTACTGTTATTATTATGTTGGTTTATTGTGGAAATATCAGAAAGAAAAACATAGTTTGAGTCGATGTAAAGAAGCTACTACTGTATAAGAATTCCTCGAGCGGAGTATTTGTAACATCGTAGTGAAATTTGTTTTGATTCCACCTGTGAATAATCGTTTCTTCTTGAACATATTATCAAATCAGTATTTACGACATTTATCGGAACAATCGGAATAATATTTTTTGAAAAGCATTTTACATTTATTCGTACCTATGGGTGTTGATGGCGGTGTTAAATCAGGTTCTGGTATAATTGTAGGACCAAAGTTTGGCATTTCTGCTTTCTCTCGCTCTGATTGGATGTGTTTCTTCCTGAAATACAAGTATGCACGTGGTAATCTGACTAATGTTGAACATAGGTTTTAAAAATCTGTAATATTCAATCGTGTTTGTAATTTGTAATTTGCACAACCATCATTGATTATCATATAAGGAGCTTACTGCAAGAAGATTTCACAACACAGAGTCCTGTACTATTGATATTCATTACGTGACATGGATAAATTTCCAATCACTGCATTAAACTAGTCTAAGAGTATTTAACAATTCATCAAGACCACAAAGTACCACGTCTGTTCTATAGAACTAATTGACATACCTCCAGACAACAAGTAGTAAGGCCACCACCAGTATAAGTACAATAAACACAATCAGTACACAGATAATGACGGGCACGTGATTGGTCGGTGGCACGGCTGTAATGGCTGGTCGAGCTGCAACGAAATAACTTTCATTTGGTCTCAAATATAAAGAGAGTTTACTGGACATTCGAAAGTATTCAACTGCGTTCTCTGATGATTTCGAACGGTCATTACTTTATCCCGTTCCCACACAATGACTCTTTTTGACCCTCCCGACCCCCCCCCCCCCTTCATCCAAATATTGGCTTTGGAAAACAATGTGGGAAATGAAGAAATTGCTTGTGACACGCAATTTCTTCAATTCCAACAATGTTTCTACCCCCCAAAAAAAGACTACAAATAGGGAATTATATTTACTTGAAATTGTCGTCTGCAACATCTTTGAATTTGGAACGGTCCAAAAAATTGTTGTTTGTAAATGGTCTATGTAGTCCGAGAGCCAGCACTAGGTTTAATCATGTTATCGAGGCCAAAAGATTTGAAGGTGTATTCTTATGTAAAAAAGTGTGCTGAATTAAAAAATACAAGTCTTACAAATATCCGCTGGTAGAGAAATGTGCTATGTGCGTCTGAAAACCCTTAACCCTATAAAATTGTTCATTTAAATTTTCAAAACGCTTTTGGTCATATCTTGATTGAATACTCACCTACTGATGTCAGAATGGTATCAAGTGAAAGCTTATTACTTTCTCTTTCATTTGCAGCTATGTTATGCAAATTAGCTCATTTGCATATTCATGAATATTAATGAATTTCCTTAAAAATTTGGTAGTCTTCCCGAAATATGAAAGTTTTGAGATTCCCGAATTCGTACGACGACGTCATCGTTCGGTGGCAAGTGTCCATTTATTTCTACCACGTTATCATTGTTTTAAAGATATTGCATTTGTAAATAACACTTAAATGTATCAACTTATTGTTGGCGCAAGATCGTATGGCACATGTTTATGTTTTGTTCAATGTTCAATTACATTTGACAAAATATATTCCTGTGCCATACCATGTGGCGCCAACTGTAGTATCAATGATTTCATATTTGAAAATGAAAATACCGTATATCGTCGGTGTTAATGCAAAACCTTGTATGTCGAATTTTGCGATTTTCGAAGTAAAACCTTGTGTGCATAGTTGAGAAAATTCGTGCAGGTTTTGAATATTTTTACTGATCAGTATTAATGACATTATTTGTGAACAGTATGTCCAAATTTCAAATCAATTCTTTCAGTTTGGAAGAAGTTATTACAAGTTTTTCCTTCCCACTTAAAATTTTCCAAAAACCAGTTACGAGGCTTTGCATTTACAACGACGATATAGCCAAACGGAATCATAAGATAGGCTGATCAGGAACTGGTTTAAACACTAGAGTCTTACGAATAGTTGCTGTTCATTTTAGTTTTGAAACAAAGGCTATGCCTGCATATTTTACGATCTGAAACATTGACAAATGATCTTAGCGTTATTTCGAGATAACGAGAATAGTTTGAAATTTTTTAAGCATTTACTACTCGTCAGTCCAGTATATATTTCATGGTATCCAGTCTTACATTCCAAAATGGACTTACTGCTTTATCCTATTTTGACTTAATCACTACGCAGTGCGCACAACTCTGAAATCCCGTCGCCAAAAAGTAGCAAGCAGAAAATCGCAAAAGAAGCTACATTTACTTCAAAGTAAAGTTTACTTTTCGTCTCAATTTTATCGAATAAAAAAATAAATTCAAATCAGATTATTCATTTTACTTTATGCAACCATGTGAAGCAAATGTGCCGCGTGACAGGAAGCACCACGTGTATGCATTTTAAGGGCGCTGACATCTTGAAAGTAGTTAGCCCAGAATGCCAAAATCAGATAGATGATAATCGCCGTTGGCGACATCTATTGGTAGATATTGGACATTTAAGAAAATAATGAGGAAAAACAATTATAACATACCATCAGTACTGTGAACAGCTTGTGAAATGGACTTGCGTAGACCCTAGAAAAAGAAAGGAGTAAAAGTCTTCGTTGGAGCTCATGAAAGTCATGGGTCTACGAGTGCACAAATATAATCGGTAATAGTCTTTTAAAGGTACATTAGTATCCCCATGCCTAAATCTCTACTGATCCGCAAAGGTTGGCATTTAGCATATTGTCACACCGTTTAAATAGACTTTATATGACATAATGCAAGATCCATGTATACAGAAAATGATATAAACCGATAATCATGCAGCGGTGTAAAACTATGTAAAAAAAATACAGTGGGTTGATCGTGTTTACGAAATGATATGCTATGGTATTTGTATCAGTCGAAATCCTAGCCAATACAAGTCAGATAAAGCCGAAATTCTGCACAGAGAAAAATTAAAGGTCATATTTAAACTATGTAGGGTTATTTTTACAGAAAATTGCCCTAAAATAAGTAAGTAACTGTAAGTATGAATCTTTTAAATTACTTATTTTGTTTTAGAGCCATTACGAAAGAACTCGTGATAGAAATGGGGCTCTCCTACGAACAGTTGCTTGATGTTCTTTTTATTTCTGAAATTGATGTTCACACCTCAATTATACGATTGATTTAACAATTAAAAACCCTTAGTTGACACGGGCAGTTTTGTTAATGTACGATAATATTTCAGAAGAACCTCCTCAGTTTCGATGTTTTCAATGTGTGTAAAATCTTACCCCGTCTGTTTTTGTGTAAGCGCCAAACCAGATGTTATATTTAACATTCGGATTTAACGGAGCGTTCGTATATCCGCCATACGTCTGATTATCACCGACAACAAATTGTCCGTTAACGTCATTCTCCGTCAGTTGCGCGGCAACGTAGACTGGAAGACCGTCCTTTCTGGCCGTGTAGTAGTCCGCGCTGGTGTCAGATACGCTCTTCGGGACACTCCGACGTCGACGGTCATAGACCTGCTCTACTATCACACGGTAAAAACTGCAAATAGACAGCATACTATTCATTTTTATCAAATGAAATACATAACTACAAACTATAGTGAATGTGACATTTAATCTATATTTTTGTAACATTACATGTTCAAACTTCTGACAACAATGAACTTAATCAGAAATAATTTACAGAGCTTCTAAACATATATTTACCTTAATAATCTATTCTTTATACATGTTTGTACATACAAAGAATGTAATACTTGTTTTAGGTTTCAAATTCGAGATTCAGCAAACTGGGATTATTTAACAAAAACAATAGAAAAAGAAACTGATTTCAGAAGGTTTGTCTTTTTTTACAAAGGTACAAGTGAATGAAAAAGCAATCACAATTGCCTACCTGACAGTATCCTTATTTTCCTCTGGTAATACAAGTTTTAGTGTAACTGTAGAGTCGGATCGACCCAGAATTGTTGGTGCAGGTGGTTCTACTGGATCTGGAATAATTATGAAACAAAGAAAATGTCAGGCGGTAATGAAATCGAAGAACGGAGACGATATAAAAACCGCAGAAAGTTCATACATTCTTTATGCAATGGTTTAGTATCGACATATTAAAATTCACTTGATTTCAAAATCGATGCCATCGTAACAGATGGTATGTTTCCCAAACTATTGCTTCTTTTAAATTCTTAGTATAATACGGATACAACAGATAACAAACACGCATAGACTGCTTATTTGCAATGTAAGTTTTACTCCAGTGCGTCTAATACCAAACAGTTTTAAGTTTCTAGCGTGTGTCACATCGATATAAACGTTTTACCTATTGCCTCTGTCCACACAAATATAGTCTCTATCTCCCCTGAACCATGTGCCGTGCTAGCATTGACACTACATCTATACTGGCTAGACGGCGAGAGACCTGTGTAGTTAAACATATACATGCTGGCAGGGAGTCGAATAACCTCCTCGGGCTGGGTGATCAGAGAGTCTACAGCGGAACAACTTATCTACAAATACATCAAATCAGAGAATCATTTAAGAATCTTTTTAAAAGCGCATTCAACTGTGACGTCGATAATTATTTATAAGCAAAAAAGCCAAATGAATTCCAAAGTAAAATTAAGATTGTTTTTCCAGCAGACATAATCTAATCAGGCAAATGATGTAAAAGGAATTACTAAATCTTGGTATCTTCTTTGAGTTGAAAGTCCAAACATAAGCAAGTTGGTCTATACAGAATGTTCTGGGACTATGAATATATTTTTTTTTTGTTTTTGTTTTATAGGCTAATCTTTTACAGGGTACATGCATTCTAATATCCTACAATTTATTTTATAATCCGCTGCTTTTTTACCCAAATCTTGTTACTACGGCCTTCTACAATATATGGTAACGAGATTAGACTGGGTTCCAGACTGATCATTTTTAACTCTTTTACTTTCTCCGGTCCTAATATCAGTCAAATTCAACACAATCAAAAACGGGTGCCACGATATCTAACGGGTATTGATCTTTTATACGTTATCTTATTGGCCAAATGGTATATTGACGACTGGACCCAGGCTATAACGAGATCTTTGAAGTAAACAATCATGTAATATATAATGATGTTGTCTTACATGATAGAAGAGTAGTTCTCCGTTAGCTTTATGAGGCGGCTGCCACTTAAACATGATGGAGGTCTGGGTTCTAGACGTGTTTCTGAACCGTGATACTACACCAGGGGCTGAAATCGGGAAGCATATGTGGTATATATCTATTAAAATATCTTCATTGTTTTAAAATCATAGTTATGCATGTAGGTCCCGATAAAAGACCTGGCAGAGCCTCTCTAGCTAGCTAATAGCTCTTAGCTAGAGAGGCTCTGCCAGGTGTTTTAACGCGAGTCATGCTCTCTATCATTTAAATACGTCTTAAGGTATCCGACCCCTCAAAATTACCAAAGACCCAGATGCGAAATTTGAAAATTGCCAATAATTCCTTAACTGTGGTACATTTTCATTCGAAATAAAAACATAACCATTTTGAACGGTTTATATTTTTTAATTAATGCATACTTATGCAAATATTTGACAAAAATGTTCCAAATTACCTCCCTTGCATATGAATAAAGAGTGAAATAATATTTGTAAATTATTTTCTTCTTGAAGCATAATCTTGAAATATGGCACGGTGAATCAACTTATTTGAAGTGTATTTACAAGTGTGTGTAATTTGATGCATTTCTTATGGCTAGAAAGTGGTGATTTTTTTAGGGTCTGTAAATCTTATAAAAAAACTCTGAAACAACTCAATATAAAAGTTATGATAAAAGATACATAATACTTAATAAAGGTTTTAAACGTATTTCAAAAAATAGATTTTGTTACTACGGACTTACTTCCTTCTGACGTGGACGCCGTTAATGTGGCACTGTAATCCCCGGACCCTGCTGCATTCACTGCCTGAATCTGGAACAATATCAACGTGATATTCGATAAATGGTAAAACATTGGTAAACAAATATACAATATCCCAACCAACTGCAGCTTGAGGAGATGCATTCAATTATTGGTCAACCCTTTCGTTCAAAGATTTTGAAGTACTGAAGGCAATGGAGGACGCTGAGAGAAAGACGAAAATACTGATAGTACTTTAAGATAACTCGATATGTCTAAGATATTATTTGCAAAGTTGAATGTTTATTAACAATTTCTTGTTAGTCCAAATAAATTGTTCTTTGGAGGAATGTATTTAGAAGAGACAAAATATTCGTATAAGAGTGAAAGTACACGATCATTACATTTTGTGAGAAATCTTTGGAAAAACCTTTAATCCCATAGCAGTTACGTACGTATACATATCCATTACACATACGTACTTTAAAACAGTTCATGTGGTTTGATTTTGAGAATGAGCACAAACTCTATCATTAATGGTAGACCTACATCTGGCTCTTACATTTTAACGGCACTTGAATTCAAAGTTTAACAGAGCAGTTATTAGTTTGGTACGTTAACGTTAAGATGTATAACGGCACATGACTTCATTTTTCATGTAGTTTTTCACATTATTGCCTAAAAAGTGTGTTTTGGGGCCGTTATCGACATTGAATAACGAGTAGAAACTGGTCCGATATCGTGAAAACCGGTCTATATTCAGTGCGATATCGGACCGGCTTTGCACTCAAATATCCTCGATTTGACCCTTCAAAATAAACAATTGTCTCTTTTCCCGCAAAATTCTCAACGTCTTACGTTAAATAAGCGACGTTCGCCCTTTGGCGCCAAATTATGACAGAACGTTGTTTTACCGACGTCACGCATAACAAAAAATTCTCGGAAGATTTATTAGAACAAAACGACAATGGCGGACATTTTCTTATCTCACCTCGGTTCATTTTTCGCACATATCGAGGGGTTTGGGGTAAGTAATCATTGGAATTTTATGCTTTTTATGCAATAATTGCGTCAATTCACGTATTTTTCAGTCGTTAACATTCGCAGAGGCCCGCAAAATACGAAAACGACCCTCCTGCTGCGCAGTCGGGCGTTAACGTATTTCTTGGGCCTCTGCGAATGTTAACGACCTCAAAAACGTGAATTAACCCTATATTCATGTTGATATGAAAAGGTTCGTTCTCACAACAAATTACCGACCAAACAACACATAACAATACAACATTAATTTTTCTTCTCATAAGTACGCTAATCATTTTATCTCAAAACACATTTACTAAACAACGAATACACATATATCATACTAAATAAAAATATTATAATGAAACAGAGAGTTATTCCTGGCACCAAGTAAAATGTATGACTTATTTGAAAGTGGTACCGCCTATGTCTTTGAATCGATGATAAAAGAGAGATGATTTCAATGATGAAAAATATTGTTATCACCTATTTAGGGTCATGATCTGGAAAAAAACATCCTCTAAGGCTTTTGAGTCCAACATGGTTCAAGATCAGCCTGTGTATACACGCAGTCTGATCATGAACAATGTTGGTCTCCAATATTTTTATTGACCTGCAGCAGCTGCGATACAGCAGCATTGGTTCCGGACGTTTTTCGGGATCTTGGTTCATATACTATCAATAATTATTGTTGTGCTACACTAACCTTTACAAAACAAGATGTTTTCATGTACCTCGTTTGCTTAGGAAAACATTATTCATAACAAAATAGAAACATGCTGATAATGTAGCCAACATTGTCTCCTATTGCCTAAATAAATCCGTGTTCTATTATGGTACACAAGTCAAATCATTATCAACATCCACTGTCCTGTCTACAGCAGATTTTTCTCATGGAACAATCTCATTTTTTGCTATTTTGGACTTGATTTAATTGCCCACACATTGCAATATACTTTTATTCTACATTCTATAAGTATAAATATACATATCAGAAATCAAACCATGTACGTATTTCTGTAAGAGAAAGTGTCAAAAAGGAAAATAGTAAGTGTTCTCAAATAGAAAGAAAAAGAGAAACGAAAGATAAGAAGTGAGAGTATAATAGAAATATTGGTTATCTCGCTTTGTTCCAGAACGTACGGCCTGCATTTATTGGTATTATTCCCGAACTTTTGTACTACACTACATTAAACAATCACAATGTAAAGAAAATTGGAACAATGCAATACACTGTATGTTTGCCATATCTTGACTAATATCAGCTGGTTCAAGCGAGTAACCCTTAAAATACATCTACATAAATGATGTGAACAAACAACATAAGTACGAGTACTATATTCAAATCCCATCATTTCTATAAATAAAATACCTTATCCAGAGCCTGCTTCAAAGCAACCTGGTAAACAAAGATTATACAATAACTTGAATATGTTAATAAAAACAATTAAAGTTTAAGCATTATCAAATGTTAGATATTAGATTGTCTCTACTGGTACATGCTGCACGCTTGCTCTTTCGTTTGACTCTTCTGATTGAAAGGTTTGGCATGCATTGAATATCACTTCAATTTGCCGTACTGTTATTGAACATGCGCTCTAGAGAAAATAAAGCAAGAGTTATAGAATGAAACATGGATATAATTCATAGCATGTTAATGTAAAAGATACCAGGGGTCCCTTACATTGATAAATAATATCTTGAAATATAACTGGTGAACTAAGATCGTAGGAAATAAAACAGATTTTTGATATCTTGATAACATTTAACTAAACAGGGAAATGTAGGGCAGAAAAAAGTAAAATAACATCGATTGCACGTTAGTTCAAATAAAGAAACTAATGACTTATTAATACTGCTGTATCATGACACAAGAGAGTTGCAGCAGAAACTTTGAAAAGATTGTGACAATTTATCATTATTGAAAGTGTGAACCTGATATGCCTTTCATATACATTTTGTTCAAATCAAATACTGTTCTTATGCGAATCATAGCTGTGTTAATAAATTGAAAATAAATCGATCAGGGTAAGGTCAATTTTATTGATATCTTTTCTACACGCCATATATTACCTGTATATGGTAGCTAGTGTGGGGCTCGAGACCCTCGAGTGTATATTCCACAATCTTGGCGCTAGATTTCCACTCTTCCCCCTTCTTCGTGACCAGCTCTTTCACAAACCCCTTCCAGTATATGATCGTATAGATGGTCATGTTCTCCACCAGGTCACGTGGTCTCTCCCAGCTAAATGTCAACGATGTGCTGCTTCTACGCAGTAACTTAAGGAATTTTGGGGCCGATGGTGCTGTAATGCAAAATGCGTGCTTGATATTCTAGAAAGCATAGCACCAATTTGATAATTTGTTTATAGTCTTTGTAAGTGAGGTTTAATTCATTTTGCCAATCATACAAAAACAATTATGTAGGAAAACCTGATCAAAGAAAAAGTTCCTGCTATATTAATGTACGTACGCAAATTACTTCAAATAGAAAATATTTTGTCATTTATAGTAGCTGTCAAATGGGACCAGTCCAAATGTAGTGTAGGAAAGTGTTACTCAATGTTCCTACCATTTGTTGGTGTTACAACACACATCTGTTGTGAAGTAGGACTGTAGAAGTTTCTGTTGTTCTCAAACCGTATGGACACACAGTACCGGGTACCGGGATCGAGCTTACTGATCTTGAACTGTTTGTCGGCGCTGGCAGCCACGTGGGTCACCAGGACCTCCGGCTCACCGTTAGACAAGAGTAGCTGGTATTTGCGTATACTCTCACAGTTCCAGGTACTCTTTGGTGGATCCTGGAATGTAATGAAAATCTGCTGTGTTCCTGTTGTTGAATTATGCCAGTTTCTTACTAGTCTACGAATTTAAGCATTCAGAAGCTTACGCTCGAAAATGCCGTGACTAGTAGTAACGCCATTTTCGAACGTTACCAGTTATACCTTTTTTTCGTTTCATTTAAGAATGAATTGTACGTATGATGAATATATTGACCATGTGCTTTTTACTCGCCATAAAATGCGAGAAACAATTGCACGAAAACAAACTACACATGGTATCTTTCAAAAGACCACACAAAGCAAGTTAAAATATAAAAGAATGATAATATGTAAGATGAATAATGTTTGTTTTGAGTGTTGTTCAGATACTTTGAATACTAACCCGCCAATGTACTGTAAGTCTTGCCTTTGGAGTTGTATCGTTATAGAGAAGTTCGTTCGTAATTGTGGTGATTATGGAACTCTCGGAAGGATCTGAAATAATCATTGTAACTTTTTTACCAAATTTCATCTAAAATACATACAGGCATTGTGTTTTTCTAGCATAGAACATGAACAATAAGATCTAATTGCTTCCTAGGTATTAGTTCAATGAGGAAGTTTGCACGCAGTTTCATTTATATTTTTATGATAATGAGGTATTTCAGCTTTTTTTCAAAAGTGAGTTTCCTAGAAATTACATATAATATTTGAAGTAAGTTTCATATTGGAGTTCAATTGTGTACATGTTGGCATAGCATCTCTTTTCATGATGGAAGCGACCCAATTGACATTAGTTGTTCTAGATAATCTCAATAGCAGCAATAATATCAGCAGCAATAACGTTCTGCAAGAAAGCGAAACTTACATATACCACTTACCATCACATTTAGTTTTGACATATATTTTGGGTCCCGGTGGTCCGTCCCTGGTATCCCCTTGTCGTCTAGCCGTGACGTATATCTGGTACTCAGTGTTGGGTGTCAGGCCGGTAATCGTGTAGTTACAGATACCCGGGGATCGACACTTCTGGTCAGCAACACTGTTTACTAACCTGGAATATTTATATTTTGAAAATAATAAAGCAAAGAGAGCAGACGATTGAATCGAATAAATAGCTGACTATATACCAAGTGATAAATCATTCCATGTGCTTGATTTGTTTTTATCATGCAAAATGTTCAAGTGAAGAAAACATCAATTTAAATAAAAGCGTACATGTAGTTTTTTTCCGAATTGAATGAAATATAAATCAATTTGTAGGCCTCGATAAATGGTCTGACAGAGCATCTCAAGCGATTTGCTAGAGATGCTCTGTCAGGTCATTTATCGGAACCTACACTTTAAGTTTGTCGCTTTATACACTGGTCTTAGAATCAACAAACAATGCCTTACCTCAACTGTTCATAGTTTGACTCCACCCAGATCCCATACCACTCTATGGGTGGATCGCCGACATCTCCCCTCTTCATGTCCCAGGGTAACCATTCTAGAGGTACAGTTGTACCAGTCACCATGTGTTTAAATGTACGGGGTTGTTGTACCAGTCGGGGACGTTCTGAAATAAAGTCATCGACATGTTGATATGTTATTCATGCTTTTGTGTTTTTTAAAAAGGTACTACTCACTTTTCGTGAGATACAAAGCGGTGTATCGAATTATTCTTTAAGAATTGAATACGAAATAGTACGCGATTGTATAATGTATACTGTAATTTTACATTGTTGCATGAAATGTGTGTTTTTGGGCCGTTATCAGCATTGAATAACGAGAAGAAACCGGGCTGATATCGTGAAAAACCGGTCGTGATTCGGGAGATTCATGTGCGATATCGGACCGGCTTTGCACTCAAATATCCTCGATTTGACCCTTAAAGATAAATGATTGTCTCTTTTCCCGCAAAATTCTCAACGTCTTACGTAAAATGAGCGACGTTCGCCTTTGACGCCAAATTATGACATAACGTCGTTTTACCGACGTCACTCATAACAAAAAAATTCTTAGATTTATTAGAACAAAATAACAATGGCAGACATTTTTTATCTCACTTTGCTTCATTTTTCGCACATATCAAAGGGTTTTGGGTAAGTAATCATTGGAATTGTATGCTTTTTATGCAATAATAGCGTCAATTCACGTATCTTTCGGTCGTTAACATTCGCAGAGGCCCGCAAAATACGAAAATGACCCTCGTGCTTCGCACTCGGGCGTTAACGTATTTCTCGGGCCTCTTCGAATATTAACGACCTCAACAACGTGAATTAACCCTATATTAACAAGTAAGCGACAACAGGTTAATGTGAAATATCAAGAAACAAAAAGGAAACTAAGTGTTTATTGGCTTTGATTACGAGACATGAAATTTACAACGCATACCAGATTCTGTTTTTATCCATCTAATAGGTTAGTAAAACATGAAAGTGGCCAAATTAACATGAAAGCGGTTAGATTTACTTAAAATAGATTCTACTTGTTGTTTCAAATATCGTCTGTCTTTTGAACAAAAATTACATTGTCATTTGTTATCTATTGGAATTTTGACAGACCGTTGAATGTGCGATTTGTTAATCTGATAGAATGTGAATTTGTAAGTGTACTCACGATAAACATCGCCGATGGTTGTATAGGAAGCCTCTCCAGCTATAGCCTTTACAGAGCATGTGTACTTCTCATCGCTACCGATCTCGTCAACCTGCAACCAAATACATATTGAATGACATCAATGTTAAAGGGCGACGGTAACAGATGGTCTAATTGCAAAAAATGAAATTTTTTGAAAAAATATGCAAAACTTTTGTGTTGACCACCTCGGGATGGTTAATAATATGCGATTCAGACAGAGAATGAGCCGAAATTACAAGACAGATAGCTGAATTTAGGGAGAATCCAAGCCTAAATTCAACCCCATCACTGATGGGGTTAGAATTATTTTTAAATTGTTGCGCATGCGCATACAGCGCGGACCATGATTCAAACGAGATTCATACTTAAATTTCAATATGACGTCATCATGTATTTTGTGACGTCATTTAAGAAAGTCGCATGTCCTACTGTTTTGACCTACTTTCGACATCGCTTCATGAATTTGGTATCAAATTGCGAAAAAATGAGTCGTTGCTTCAATAGTTTCTCGTAATCATTTAATCAGGTCATATAAAGCTTAAAAAGTGTACATTTCGTTTGTATTTGACAATTTTTGGGTCCAAATCTGGGAAATAGTAGCTTTAAATTGGAGAAAAGCAATATAAATGCTGAATATTGAAATAACTGACAAGTAAAATGTAAAGTAAAATGCCTTAAAGTGGACAGTATGGGTGCTTTAAATGTTTAATAATAAGCCTGTTCAAGAATATCTAGAAGCAAATATATTGTTTATTTCTGATATTTTTGTGGTGCAATGGTAGATCTAATGGGAAGGATTATTCTCTACAAAAAGTGAAAATCTCATTACTCCGCCTATGACGACTCGTCACTTTTTGGTCTGAGATGATACAGTAAACCACACAACTACGCATGCTCAGAATGGTTCTACATTGTTCTGACCCCTAAATTATCGGTAGGGCCTATCTAGCATAGGTCCATCTAAAATGTACGGACATACATACCTGGAATAAGTTGGACCTGGTGTACAGACTCCCGGAGTGTACCTCTGAATGTATAACTGTCAATTGTTTAGTGATCGGACCAATCAGACGTATTTCATCAGTACGGGGTGTAGGATGGGCCTCTACTGTACAGTTAAACACGGTCTGCTCGCCCTGGTTAACCTTGTCGTTACCGAAATGGATAATGCGTGGTCGGGTTACTGTAATATAGATTGATCAAGTATTCTTTATTGTTTATTGATTGGACCAATTAGACGTATTTCATCAGTACGGGGTGTAGGATGGGCCTCACGGTCTGCTCGCCCTAGTTAACCTTGTCGTTACCGAAATGGATAATGCGTGATCGGGTTACTGTAATACAATTTGATGAAGAAGTTTTAATCGTTTTAAAACAATATCAAGTTTTATAGGTACTGATTAATGACATAGAAGAGCATTTCTAGCTATAAGCCAGGTAATTTATCAAGACCTATTCATTTACAAATATGGAGGCTTTTGAAAGCATTGAGGGGAAAGAATCTCGTCGATAGTAATACCTTTAAAATTGGACCAGCCCATTGTTGTTTAGTTTGGGAAATCGTTGAACACAGTCTAAAACTAATTTTCAGCTCTGTCTTGTACTTTTTGCGATAGAAATGTATTGCTATTGACAACACATTATTATGGTATCAGTATAATTCTCATTCAGAAAATCCTATTTCTAGAACAGGTTATTTTCTGTAATAGAATTTGAATGAAGTCAGGAAAATTGGCTAGAGACGATATAAAGTAAAGCTGTCCTAAACAATCCTTGGTTTTGACGGCCTTCACAGAGACAGATAAAGAAATCATCAATGGAGAGAAAAAGGTCGTTCAACAGCATTTTCATCTTTTTCCACACTGATTACTGTGCTAAATCATGTATATGTTCTATTTACCATTTTTGTAGCAGCTTAAGTTCGGTCAAAAGCTAGAGCATTGTAGGTATACCTCACGATAAATGACCTGGCAGAGCAGCACACGCTAACCAAATGGGATACTCTGCCAAGTCAATTATCGTGAGCTATAACAAAACTGGTAAACGCTCCGCCTTTTATTCTATTAAACTCTTTTCAAAACATTGTCTAAACTCTGGACGTCCAAATAGCACATGTATTTCTTTGTCAGGAATTCTTCTGACGATGCTACATATTACGGTTACTTACATCACCAGCTTGAAGCGCTAGTAGTTTAGTTATTCTCGATTGTAAGCTGCGTTATGCTGATAGAAACATTGTCAAATGTTATTTATTCCGGCTTGAGTTTTATGACATTGTCTAGACTGCCAAATGGAAAGACTTGTAGAGAACTAGAAGTTAGTGATATTTTGTGTAGCACTACCCTGCAATAACTGTCAACCTGTCATCAAATATAGTCTATAACGTGATGTCCTTGGGGAGCGCTATAACGTTGGTTACGTTCAAAAGTGCCGTAACTATAGCTGGAATAAGTTATATATTTATTTTTTTACGTTTTCAACTATATGAAGCTGTAACAAAGGAATATAGTTCGCGAGTACGACGTTAAGTGCGTTTCTATTCCAAAATATACATTCCAAAATGGATTAAATTGACAAAGGACAATTTTCTCCCCAAATAAAAAAAACTTCAAAGAAGTATTCACATAAATTGAATTTATCCAGTAACTAGCATGTAAAATATTGAGGCACAAGAAAAGAAGTGTTGTTTATCAGTATTTCCTTCTTTTGCCTCAATATTTTACCGAGCATTTTCTATTATGGACACGAAAACCAGATAATGCATGGGAGATGGTCATTCAATTGACCACACATCTGAGTGTACACATACCTGCTTCACAGAATGGTTCATTAAAGTACCCCTCCTTACACACACATTGTGAAGTAGGACCAGTAAACCGATCACAGTCGTCCGGGTCCCGACAGTAACATTCACGCGAACAGTCCCATCCGTAACGGTTCTGAGGACACGTGTCAGCTACAAGGTTAAATACAAGAGAATATTAAACCTTCGTAAAACTCATAATTATGCATCAACTGTAAGATAACGGGAAAACCAGGCCCCGGTTTCTCGAAAAAACTTAAGTTTGTTTTCATGCTCAAATCTGAGCACCGTGCTCAAATCGCACGAAATCCACGTGAACTTCAATTGAATACCAATCAACGTTGATTGGTATTGAATAGAAGTTGAGCATGAACTCATGAGAATATACTTAAGTTTTTTCGAGAAACCGGGGCCTGATTAAACTGCAATTATGCACAAGCATATTAGGTTATGTGATAGTCTCATATGTCATTAAGGAAGTTCTCTTTTCAATTACATGCTTATTTATCGGAAAATAAAAATTAAGAATTAAACTGGTTGGTTTTCACCAACCAGTTTAATTCTTAATTCATTTTAAATTATACAACAACCCATCCGATTGAACGTGACATACGTCTCGTCTAATCAGATGGCTCGTAATGTAAATTGGATTTAGACAATCAAACAAAAATCGTTGTTGAATACAACACGGGTCTCTTAGACAAATACGTGTACCATATCTACAGTGCATTTTTTGCGTCAATTAAAAATTCTGCGAATCATGTCAGCATTAAAGAACACTGAAACATGTAAGATGCACAAGTGCGGATAACAATTACATCGGGATCGCACCATTGATTTCCCTGGGCTCTATTTCAATCCCCAATTGGCAGCCTGTACCGTTGTTGAAGTATAAGCAGTTGAAAAGCAATTTTCTTTGAATGTAAAACTTAAATAACTTTACATACTTTTAGAACAAGCAGATCAAGCTGTCAAGGAATTTCAAGATGTTGAAAGTTCGTGCAGACAAAGTTAATTAAAGAAGCAATAAGTTTGTCTTGGTTCCCCAATTAACTTTAACTTGTATTGAAATTTCCATGTTACATTTTCCAGCTTCGTGAAAAAAACGTTTCAAAATGCAAATACGCGTAACCAAATATCTGTTTTCGTGTTGGTTCTATATAGCATAGCTCGTCGTCCATGCACTTTTGGATCACTCATTGCAAGCTTTGAAGCTTTGGGGAATATTGAAAGGGGAAGAAATGCCGAGTACCTGCATTTTATCCTTTTCTCAAGATTTTCCGAAGTATCAGAAAGACTGTTCTTACTGGCAGTCGTATAAGTTTTGCGTCTACATTCCTTTTGAAATCGAATCACTCTATATTTTTGTCCTCAAGGAAAAGATTAAATAGTACAACTTAAGGTAGAATACCCCCAATGAGATTTGTGCGACTTCGGAATTATTCGGGCGACGTCGAATGTTTACGACCGCGCCCGAATATGTTCGGATACGTAATGACGTTTCTCGAAACAAGAGCCGTCATAGACGGATTATGCTCCCCGAATAAGTGCTTGTCACAAAATAAAAAACTATCATGCATTAAGCCCCCTTTTCCCATGACAGCTTTTTTTGTACACACATTATTTATAGAATATGGTCTAGAACATCCTATTTATTACATAAGTACAAAGTTTCATTAAATTCTGCCCACTAGATGAAGAGAAATTGGAGAAAAACTAATTTTTACACTAAGGCCCCCTTTTCCATGACGCAGCCTCAAATCAAGAAACAGAGACAAAGATCACTATGTATTATCCCAGGGAGTTCACATGTGAAGTTTCATTGAATTTGGTCCAAGGGTTGCTGAGATCTGGCTGTGGACGGACGGACACACGGACGGACAGACGGACGGACAGCGTGGCGACTATATGCTCCCCCGAAATGTTTTCGGGGAGCATAAAAATCCGATGTTTTATGAATCTCAAAATGGCCACAATACAGGTATTCTATCCTAAGTTTTGTAACTTACGTGTTTGACAGTCGAATCCAGCCCAGCCTACAGCACAATCAGATTTACACATACCCATGATACTATCACAGGCTTCACTCGCGTCACGACAGTGACATTCCTTTTCACAGTTGTCTCCGAAACGACCGAATGGACAATCTGTAATATAACCATTTTGTTATTATCGTTTTCCCTGATCCATCCATGATCTAAGATTACAATCACTCCGTGCATCTTTGTCGTACAATTCAAACGCTATCCGTGATACCGGAAATTGACCTCCTCATTTTGGTCATCACGGATAAATGCGAAGCATCGCGAACAACGGCGTAGCTGCACGAAGTTTTCAGTAACTTATGCCTTGATATCATGTTGTACTTAGTTTTTAGATGACACGTGACCTATTTATTCGAAGCCGCCGTCACGGGCAAAAGGTACCAACTATCTGACAATAATCAGAAAGCTAACACCAATTCAATTTTGTAGAGAAGAAACATTGGTTTATCAAATGCTTTAAAGTGACATTTCACGATTATTTTTACATAAATTTTACTTTTATTCTATCTGAAAGACCATGTTTTCTTATCAAAATTCTGAAAATTTGAAGCCAAAACATTGAACCGTTCACGAGAAATATATATTTTTGTGCTAAAAATAAACAAATTGTTGTGGACAACAGTTCAGATTTATATAGAATTTGTCATCTCTGTCTCAACCTTAAAGGCGCATTTTTCGCTTATTAATAACAACTTCAAAAAACTGATAGCATTTCTACGCATTAGAATAAACAATCTTTGCATCAAGACATACTTTTAAAAATGAAATAAATGTGAAATGTCACTTTAAGTAATGGTTGTTGAATGGGATTATTTCTCCTTTTGACGTCTTGTTATTACATACAATATAGACATGTTGCCTGAAAGGACCTGATCACATTTACAGCGCGTACACAAATATTAATAAACCGATATTAGTTTTATATCTGTCGTAATCTTAGTCGTTAAAATTTTGAACACATTGTCAAGAAGAAAAAGTCCAAAATGCAAGAGAACGCATCTTTAAGCTACACTTTGTAAGCATTTGATACTGTTTATTTTGCCAAGAGCTAATATGTAGAACTAGGATTGTCACAATCTTGTTTCAGCATCTGTAATGCGATTATAGCAAATTGCATTGGTACCAAAACTAATCTTCTAATATGGTATATATTCCTCCCTCCGGTCCTGTTATTTTCTCGTTCAAGAGATAACCAAGCTGTCCTGATTCAATTTACAAAAGTGAGCAGAGATCTTGAAAAAGAGACCTTATAGCATTAAGGACTTTCATGCATCCAGATCAGTTTGCGTCTACGTGTCGTTTGAAAAAGATCCATGCTACTCTCTTATGTTTTATAAAGGTCAGTAAGAAGCTTCACGAGAGCAACATGGATCCTGATCGGACTGCGTGAAAACGCAGGCTGGTCAAGATTCAGGTTAGTATCAAAAAGCATTAGGTCCCTTATTCCAGATCCTGGCTCAAGTATCTTCTCCAGCGTGGTTACTTTTTTACAGGTACAGTATTAAAAGTGCACTTTCTAAAGAAAGAAATTGACTTATAAAGACAGCGATAGGTTGAAAAATGATATTGCCATTAACATCGTACTCTTGACGATAAACACTGTGGGATCATAGCATAACTTATTCCTTAGTTTGGACTGACATTATGTAATTATTAAGGATTACATCCCATCATTAACTACTGTAACAAAACATTTCGCGCATCTTCGGGCGTCATCCGTTGCAACGGAAATTAAGGAGGATGTCCCTCGTCAATCTCCGTTTTCCCAGATGAGGCCCAGGGATTTCTGAGGCTATACATGTACACCATCGTTAATTTATGTTGCCACGGATGACACCCGAAGATGCACGAAGTGTTTTGTAGATAACGATGGTATGTAATCCTTGAGAAAGGTAATCTTAGATTAATGTGAGTCAATGATTATCGTAGTATAGAAGATGGGCAACAATTCTGACAATACTCGTGAAGTTACGCACAATTATCTGTAATTATTGTGGTTTACCCTGGAACACCGTGCAAAGACTAAATCTGAAACGCTTGACGCGTTAGGTAATGTCACCCGGGCGTCGGCGTCGGCTTTGGCGTTGCAACCAAGGTTAAAGTTTTTTCAAACATCAATAACTTCCATACTATCAAAGGGATTCAACCCAAACTTGGAATACTTATTCACCATCACACCCTCCACCTTACTATCAGGGCCCATGACCCTGGGACCACTCTATTTGGAGTTATGCCCCCTTTATACTAAGCAACTTAGAAAGTCGAGCGCGCTGTCTTCGGACAGCTCTTGCCTTCTTGAATTATCACCAGGACTTATTGCTGAATACATGGGGGGAGGGGTCAAATTCTATTAATGAAGAGCATGAAATATTTTCAAAAAGTGCACATTTTGACATAAACCGCTTCTGCTTTGTTGATCTACTTGAATGTGTGAATATGCTATTTATACATTAACGAATTGTTAAAATCACCCAATTTATATTTTCTGTTTTTGATAATTGTAAAACTTCAATTTAAAGTCATTTTCGAGATTAAGTAATGGTCATTTAGCATTTTCTGAGTATTTTCATTACCTTTGAAAGCGACAAGAAATTGTCCTTTTTTAACATGTAGGGGTATACCATACGATTGCCTATAATATCCAAAGATGACCGATGACCATCCATTTTTATTGCATTTTTCAGCTTGTAATACCTCGGACTTTCGACAGAAAAAATATAATCAAATTCTATAATTGGGAAAAGAAATAGTTATACTGGAGCATTGTCCCTTAAAACTTTTTGTCGTCAGTGAAATTTTAATCTTTGCCTGTCTGATAGAGGATTAAATGAAAGTCACGCGACAATTTTGGATACAATCAATGTGGGTTTGTTTCACTATACGACAATATTACTCGTGATCACACCACACAATTTAACGTAATGAGTAGTGTGATGAAGATGTACCGTATACAATCTATACAATCAGCACTTTGTTCTCACTGCCTTCTATAAAACAATCGATTCAGCAAAATGTTCGGAGACCGAAAAGCAGTTGTCATATAGGTCTTCTTGTAATACTTTTTTTCTGTTATTATGGGAAGCGTACACATCTTAAAAGTTGCTCACTACGATTTAGTACTTTTTCTAGTTTCTCGACTTACAGGCCTTTTCGACGGATTTTGACGTGATACAATGCCTTTCAGGACACAATTCCTGGTTTTATCCCACTTTAAACTTTACACCATGGCTTCTTCAAACATTCAAAAGCAAACTCGTTTCTGTCAGATGTGCACGTTTCCTTCCTATTTGGGCTAAAAAAATGGGAAGATTTCTCACCGATTCTAGTACTTTTGAAAGGGAAATATTACGAGAACTTATAGAGTCGAATGACGATCAGACAATGACTTTCAATTTAGCCGCACAATTTTACAGTACACGTAATTGTGAGTGTCGTGAAGAGGACAAACGACGTTGAGTACAGAAGAACTTAAAATTCTCCTAAAACAAGACCTGGTTTCGAGGCACTTAACTGGAAATCATTGCGACAGAAGGAGAAACTGTGGATACCACTTATTTCTCCCTTTGCCTCAATATTTTCGGTTTAATATTGTGCTTCGTGCCATCTTAATTAAGATCAAATTTGTTGTGTGCATTAAATTTTAAATTAGAACACAGTAAAAGGTTTTGTCGGTTGGGAGAGGTTGAAATGTCAGAATCATGAATAGTATTGTGGTTACAATAATTCTGCTACTGTCAGCTATTTTTTTCTGTGTCTGTAATTAATGTAATACGATTATTGTCATTATGTCTCAGGCGTGATGAAATTAGAAGCTCTGTAACAGATAAAAAAAAATTTGCTGTCTTGTATTATGGAGTAGTCATTATTATGAACAAGGCGAGTATTTAGCCTATCGAAGAAACTGAGGTATCGCATTTTTACCATATTGACGGTAGGTAACCCACGTGACTTTTGTGAATCGTTCACACTGAAACATCGTCCGCTTCAAGTAAAATTTGTTTAATTTCTCAGTTTATACTACGGATTTTCACGAGATAAAGTGAACCGTACGTGAATTTGAGATGGCCACTCCAGGGTCTAACTCACTCTGCGCCGATTTCCATGGTTTCTTCAAACATTCAAGCGAAGGGATTATTTTTGAATGTTTGAAGAAACCATGGACGTGAGTTAAAATATTGATAATGAATCTCTCAAAGACGCGTACGGTGCACTTTATCCCGTCACTATCAGTAGCATAAGCTGAGTGTGAGCGCTTCCCAAAAGTCGCCTGGCGTTATATTGGTTACAGTATTCATTCGTAACTCGTAAAAGAAAATATCTCTTGAATGTACTTAGACGATTATAGAGTGAATTTTGTATTCATCGTCTCTAAGTCAGTGTTTGTGAAATAATTTTTAGATATATGTGTTTTGGATAATTCTTTTTCATATGATAAAGTTATGATATAAGTACTTGTAGCAAATTCTGAGTTTTATTTCCGAAAGTAGTGCAAAAGGAGGGCAATTACTCTATGTAACCAATGTCTCTCCTATTTGCCAAATGTTCCTCTAGTATTTCTGGCCTTTAGATTGTAAATTTTATGTTTTCAGACACATAGTTCTATGTTCTTTTGTGAAAGCTTTCAATTTAGATATACCTATCATTGTGTCGTTTTGTTAAGGGTTGACAAGAAGCAGTTTGTTGAGAAATCTTGACACGAGCAGATATATCCACATTATTATAGGAAATTGAGCGATTCCTTTCAGCTATTTATTTGTTGGTTATATAACGTGGTTTCATTAAGGTTTTGAATCACTCAATGAGGTTGCACGTCTTTTATGGCAGCTTGACACGCATAACATGCTGATGTTACAAAGTCCTGCCTTTTGTCGCTGCAAATAAAACCTTTTTTCAAACGACGGAATTTCACTCAACTCAAGTTTGAAAGATGCTGTAGACGACAGACTGATCTTTGACGAAGATAGAATGCGTATACAATATAGCACAGAGAGTATTGGGCAAAACTGAAAAAAATGCTTGTTATATACAGCATCTGTTCTTTTTGTATCAGTTTTCCTCAAGACTTATATTTAGGATGTTAAAAGGGTCTTGATTAAGAAGGAATTAATCTCTCATTCAGCTTCAATAGGTGTCATGATACGCTGATGATGGTAGAAGTCAATAAGAGCTTCCATTCTATTCAGTTTGTTACGTAATAAACTGCAGAATGTGTTGCTGGTGTCAATAAATAAAGAATTCGATTAACATGTCATTTCACATTATACGAAAAAAAAAAACAACTAGCTTTTGGACTTTTTTATTATTGTTTTGTTTTTGTTCTGATTTCGCTATCAACCTTAAGAGTAAGAGTGATACTTACTACAGTTGTTAACATTACAATGTTCCCATCGCCTCTTTCTATCTGTCGTATAACACCAGGGTCGTGACGAATCTTTCGTTGTCCGGCAGTGGTTATCCGGAATATCGTCATCCGGAAAGTCGTTACGGTTGTAAGAGTGCCGGTGTGGAGTCTGGGAGTCCCATCGCTGACAGATAAACAAGTTTGACGTCACAGCCACGTGACCTTGATAAATCCGGGCTTGTCCGTTATAGAAACAATTGTTTGCTGAAATGAAATACAGGATTCACACCATTGCAGTATTATACTTGAGCTATAATTCTCATGCAAATACTTCGTAGTCACATCGCACTATGGTTTCGTATTAATTAGTAAAGAATAGTGGATTCGGCCTTAGTTTTTACGATTAATTTGACCCATTCCTGATCTAGTGCGTGGAAGAATTGGCTATTGACAATTAAATTGATTTTTATATTTATGCATGATCGCATCACTTCATCTAGGCACTTACTACATATGTAACAGTATACATTGTAAGCTTGCCTTTGTTTAATCAAATGTATCCTTTTTATGTCATGTAGGTTACTTTGTTAGGGGAGAACCTTTTTGAAAACGCCAGGAAAGAAAATAATGCTGATAACCAGCATTTTTACAAATTATTTCATTATCTATAATAGGCCCCTATGACGTATTACTTAAAATATACGTATACCGTTATGTCTGTCATCTATATGGGATTTGAATTTGAGTTTCAAATTGTGAGACCTGTAGAAAGTTTTACATTTCTTACCTAGTTGACATCCTGGTCCCCAGAATCCTATCTTACAGCCTACATAGTAACATGCACCAGTAACTTTATCACAGGGTTCGTCATGCTCACAGCGACACCGGTATTTACACTTGTATCCGAATGAGCCATCCGGGCACCGTACCATCAAGTCTCGTAAATCTCCTGAAATATACAGAAAGCTTACTTGAATATCACTGTATCAAACGCTTTCAAGGAATACTTAACTCGGGTCAATCATTTTCCGAACAAGCCCTGGTTTGACACCCCTAATCTGGAAATATATTATTACAATAGTCATAAAAGATAATGACCAGCATGTTTCGTCTTGACGTTTTTCTTTCTGCGCTGCATTGTAGTTCGGGAAATGGTTTCAGAAAAAGGACCGTCCTTTAGCATTTTGAATTATTTCAAAGGTCGGGAATGAAGGTCCAATAAAATGATGTATCATCGGCGCTAGAAACCATGAATACAAAAGGAACGCAGGGTGTTGCGAGAAGATGAAAACGCCGAAAGCAATGCTTTCAATGCTACTACTTAGGCCTACATAGTTGACAAATTTTAAAAATCAATAAATAAAGTTTCAAAAACTCACAGTCGATGAATTCTTCGTTTTCGAAAGGGTAAGTGGACAGTTGCGAACTAGTCACCCCAGTATACAAATTGTTTTAGTGTTGATTGTTTCATTTGTATGCAGGAGTACGGCAGGGTGGCCAACCAGTCTAATTCCAAATTTACTTTTTTGAAATTACACAACAATCAATCTGATTTGCCGAGACATACGTCTCGTCCAATCAGATGCTTGTAATGTAATTTAGATTAAGACACCTATCTAAAATAGTTTGTGACTAAGAGCCCCGATTGTCTTGCTGTTGATTGTTTCATTTGTATTCAGGAGTACAGCAGGGTGACTGTCAGCCACACTTGTATTTTCTTGTCACTGTGTCAGGATAATTCAGTGTATCTGATTAAGTCATAATTAGATCTCAACACCAACATGGGCGGCCTAAAATTCAATTAATGAGAGTAAATTTATGAGGTCCTAGCGAGTCACAACTATCCATATTGGACTTGAGTTTTCTTGTGGGACTAGATCTGACAAGATAGCGTGCTAAACAGTGCTACAGAGACGAGTATGTAAATATGAAGATGATATATTTATTTTAAAACAGATAACTCTTTAAGACTACTCTTTACACGATTCTAGCAAGTATTGAAGTAAGATAAAATTCGAATAAGACACTTACATTTAAAAATGTTCATATTTGGTATGTAACAATGAAATTGGAGCAATAATTTACCATACGATATTGCTTATCGACCATCATTTATTCTCTGGAGTTTTGTGCGAGAATACAATTTTCCCATATTTCGGGCTTTTAGTGTTAAAAAAGGTCTAAATAAGGAATTTGAACGTTTTAGTTTCTCCATGAACCAGTATCAATGAAATAGAGGGTTAATACAATTTGTCCACACAGATAGTTAGTGAGTCTAGGCGTTAATCATTGTCTTCTGAACGATCGATGGTGATCCGATCTTCTTGACGCTTGGACCAAACATGGCGTAATCGAATTAGTTCTTCTCAATTAAACATCCGCACTGTCTTTGGCATTGGCCTCTTCTTGTCTTCATATCGCTGATTTTCATCAAAAACCTCGGAACTGCAGCTTGAATCAAGCTGCAGTTACGAGATTTTCGTTGAAAAGCGATCACATTTTGTACTTGGCTACTGGTGAATTCTTAATCATACAAACTGTGAAAGAGCTACTAAATTCACACTGACAATGAAATCTGATTCTTGCATCCCTGCTGTGGCGTTTTATTTAAATTTGTTCTCATATCACGCCGGCATTGTCGAACTTAACTAAACAATTCGTTTACGAAGAAATTGATTTAGTCAAAGTTATTCTTGTCATCTTGTAAATATCTTGCATTATCTCCTTTTCTATTTAAAATTTTATGTTGATAAACGTATTCAAATTTACAGTCCATACTGCGTTACTTTCATATTGGTCAGATGGTACTTTATAACCAATGAATGACAAGTTTCTGGCTCTTCTTAGTGTTGTAGGCCTGCAAAGCAAAGAATCAATCGTCTCAAGCTTAAAAAGGATTCAATATACTTGGGCCAAAGGTTGGAAACTTCCGATTATTTCCACAATTGTGTTGTTTTGATTTAAAGTCTAAAACTTTATCAAAACAATGAAAGAATCGTGTCTTTGCATAGAACATTGTTGATTCTATGGGAAGGAAAAGAACCTAATATATCTGACGCTATTTTCTGTAACGTGCTGAATAAGTACAAATAAAAGGGCATGATCTTGTAAACTGAACAAAGAGACAGACCACATTGCGTTAATAAAAACACACGGATAAAAAGTTTCTCTGAAAGCTTGTACAATGCAATTACCCTTGAAACCAATTGGATTTGTTTGAATAAACCAAGCAAGCTGATGGGACGAATGTCCTTCTACTCCCCAATATTTGCTGTATTCGTCTACTAGATCTTGTTTCGTGCCGAGGGTCATAGTTTTCTTTGGCCTGAATACCAGCTTGTAGCGAAAAAATAAATTATATATAACCCATTTACCAAACGGCAAAATTTTAGACTAGTATAAATTCAAAGATGATGCAGACGACAATTTCAAGTGAATAACACTTTACATTGTTTGCTCTTTTCACGTAGAAAACATTGTGGGAAATGAAGAAATTGCTTGTCACAAGCAATTTCTTCATTTTGCATGATGTTTTCAAAAGCCGTTATCTTGTTGGGAGTCAAAAGGAGGCACTGTGTGGTAATGGGTTAACTTAAATATATATAGATTTAGAATAATAGTTGTTAACAAGTGGTCACAAAGAATTTAATACAAATGCTTCTACGTGATATTGATGCAGACACAATAAGTTAGGACAAAGATTCATACACTTTTTTGAAATGGTCGAGCCATCACTTCTAAGAAAATTTTGCACATGCAAACAACCTCGGTCAAACTTAAGAATAAACAATTCGGGGGAAACCGTTTGACATGGTATTTTTTATTCAAATTAAGTTGAATATTGTGAAACCGTGAGAACATGATTTCATGTCAAACTAGAATTTCGACTGGCACAAGCAAAACTGGTGTAAAACATATAACTACTGTATGCATTTTTACCAATCCAGCACATACTTAAGAAGCGAAAGATCAATTCGCAAAGGTTTCTGACACATATTATGTTTATAAATCAAGAGCTTTTAAGATTTTAAGCTTTTAAATTTGAACTATAAATTATAAATGCGTTCCTACAGAAGATGGGTTTGCAGAATAACTCGTACATAATTATGCACGTACATCACCATCGGACATCCTATGGTGCTCCAGCATGCAAGAATAAAGATGACTGATCTGTTATTAGTTTAATAATAATTAGGTTAATTAGTTATTAGTTTAATCCTTTCACTAAAACCCTGGTTTTCCCGACCCTGTAGAATGTCTAACGTGAAAGAAAAGGAACTATAGTAACGTGTGTATTCTGCATTTTCAGTAATGATTGCTTTTTGTTGTCTTTACGTTGCTTTTTGGATTTTTCTTGAATTTGATGTGTTAGAAAGAATGTACTGATAATTCCGAGTTCAAACAGCATTGCTATGGAATGGGTTTTTTCAATGTATGTCCTTTAAATGGTTAACATTTGGAGCTACATTTATTTCCTTTTTTACCGATGCTCTGTAAAAAGAATTGTTAAAGATTTAAGAGCTCATACAAGCATGACCCCGAAATATCGTCAGTTTTATATAGTTTCCTGACCAGACTTGATGGTGTCGCAGCTCAGATGGTGTACATGTACATGTCTAATGCATGACCGATCTAATCAAGCCAGTCATTGTAATCCATATCACAGAGAAAAGCTAATGCATTTTGCATCAAATATGAAAGAAAATCAAAAAGGACTGATCATGGACCGAAACACTTAACGCATGAGCGCCAAACACCCTCGGGAAATTATACTAAGAAATATCATGCAGTCTCCTAATGACACTTCTGAATTCTTTTAACCTTTTCCCAAACAATACATCGTTCACTGATCGAACTTTAAAGGCCTCTCAGGTGACAAAATCCATGGTACATCCTCCAGTATCTTCAGCTATGGGCCATATAGGTTCTAGTGCGGAAAGTATTTAGACAAACGGAGAAAATGCTGGTTTATAGAATTATCTTCTTTCAACTCAGTGCTTTCCAAAAGCTGTCTTTATTAAGTGCGTTAAAGACAAATCTTGATTGAGAAAGGGTCACAAGTACACCAAAGACACTGAACAACATTCCCTCTGCTTAGTTAATTCCAAGATATCCGCAAATAAGTCTTTCTAAACATCACTTGCATTGTGCATAAAGTCATTTTAATCTTCAATTTCAAATATTTTCTACATGTTTATGTAACTATCTTGTATTGAATTTCATGACAAAGGCTTACTTGTCATGTATTGATACTGATTCCTTTTAAATAGATTGCTTTTAGAATGGTTTGGGCGTTATGTTATTTTAATTTCCATGGCAACTGGTACAGCTGCGTTCTGCAAAGGGGGTGCAAATTACATGAATTCCAATAAATATGATAATTAAACATGACAAGAGCCGCAGTGATGATGGATGACTTGTTGGTTTTAATATTTTAAGAGCATGATCCATCAGTGGGCGCCGAAATGTCGTAACTACAGCTTAGTCAAGCTGTAGTTACGACAATATGGCATCCACTGATGAGCAGCTCTCTGTGGAAGCATGGGAACCCGAACACAGCATTCTGTTTGAAATTTTTAAACCATCTATTTTTGAATACCAGAGAACTATTAATGCATAGGTTAGCTTAATATAGATGAACCAGCACATGGATCCGAAATTAATTTTAGTACGACTGGTAGGAAATATACTATCTCTTGGATTATTTGTAATCTGGTCATATAAATTGTTATCGAATTTTACTTAGTCTTTTCCATTCAATGTTAATGTAGTAAAGGTGTGTCTGATTCAACGCACAGTCGCACATTGCAACTATTCCATCGCAAAAACATAAGCACGGCCCGTTAAAGTAGTGGTTCCAGTTCTAAGAATAGGCCTCCAGTCATAATGTGAATCCAAAAGCTTTTGATAGCATTTCCCAGTTTAATTTAGCAGTTCGGCACTCGAGCAGTTCGCCCCTTCTGACCTTAGGATGACAGCTGACATGCGGAAAGAACAAACACATCTGATAAACCCAATCTAATTGTGGAAAATTCGGGGGATTTTTAAGACAATGTCCCACCTCGAACGCAATTAGGCCATTGATCACGGAGAATTTAGAGGGAACCTGCAGTTGTTCCCTCTCTAAAATGACAGGCAAATTGGTTATACCGAGAAAAGTAGGTGGTATTAAAGACTTGATAAAAGTATAAAATGTTACATCTGTCAAAAATTTCCTTTTTAGATATAACTCATCTCGTGAAAAAATGATAATTCAGTTTCATATTTCGTGACAAAACCACCATTACGCTCCTTTTTCTACATGAAACAGAGTGTAGCTAAAGTGTAAACCTACAGAAAATGTTGCTATACTTCTGATGCGATTCTGCTTACACAGATAAAGATGATTTATATCAAGAAATGAGTGTAAACATTTTAATAACTAAAATTGATAAATATACGTATGAAACCAATTAGTTTTAGTGTTCGACGGTTATGATTAGAATAGTTCAGGAGCCCATCTCCGATATATTATTATTCATCTAGCCTCAGCCTCAATATTGACAGAGTCCTCGAGTTACACCATAAATCATGGTGAAAGTCAAACAATGAGCAGTGAGTAGACAGAAATCCATTATTTATAGTAGGAGTCAAACATGTTGTGTAAATAATATGTAATCACTTAATGATCGCTCTCCATAATGGTATACTCAAATATTCAATAGATACATACGGAAGGAATTAATGACAATATGAACAAAACAATTTAGATCCAAATTGAATTTGATGAGTATGCAATATATATCTAAGGTATCAAACTATGTTGGGACAAAGCCGTTCTTGTATATGAATTTTTATCATTCGCAGTAATGATATTTCATTTCTTTGAATAGAAGTCACTTTATTTCAGTCGTCTTTACTTTGTGCAATTAGAGACTTACTAGTCCTTAAGTATAGTTAGTGTTTGCTTGAAACTTGTCTTATTACTTTTGTTTGAAGATACTTATTATAATATTGCACCATAATTGCTTGTTGCTATCGCATGATACTAACTGAACGTATTCACATGCGCATCCCCAGTCCGTGCAGCACAAACGATCAAAAATTAATATCAAAAGGGATCAATATCTGAAATCCCCTTTTGTCACCCCAATCATGATTCATAACGGGGCCACATACATCAGCTTACATATTACCAATTTCATTCAATAACGGCGTAACTACAGCTTGTTAAAGCTGTAGTTACGACGTTTTTGATTGAAACCGATGCTATTTTGATTGATTTGGGACAGAGAGAACAATTGGTGCCCCGATCTGATTCATGCCCCGGTAATGAAATGATAAATCAACTTTCCCCTAACTAGGTGTCAAGCAGTCATACAGCATCTTGGGAGGGGAGAATTCAACATGAACAACCTAATTTTTGTGACTGGTCATGCGAAATTGTGCGATTGAATTTGTCTATTGTAATTTCTTTACATTTTCTGTGTTTCGTTTTAAGAAAACTAAAAGCAAATGAGAAATTGTGAAAAAAATGGACAGTGCTTTTTTTTTCATTTTGTACTTTCATTTCCCATTGTATTTAGATCTACTATTATCTGAAACCATTGTATGACTTATATTTTTTCTATATTTTTTTCTAGAAAACCGGTCACTCACTTTGCCCCTTTTATGATGACAGGGTCTTATAAATACGTATGTATGCCATCTGAACCAAATTCATTATTTTTTGATTCGATGGAAAGTCATTTCTTCCGATAGTAATGACAATATTTCCTTTTTCTTTATTTGATACGAATATGATAGAACGATTTTCCGGCGCTGTCTTTTGATTGATGCATTTTTGGCTCTATGTAGATGATTGAATAAAAAGAGAATCACGGCGACCATAATAAGTTTTGGTATCCTTTTTATACGCCCGTCGAAGACGGGACGTATTATGGGATCACCCGTGACGTCCGGCGTCCGGGCGTCCGGGTGTCCGGGCGTCCGGGCGTCCGGCGGCGTCCACTTCTTTGTCCGGAGCATAACTCTGTCACCTTAAGTCCGATTGACTTTAAACTTAGCAGTTATATTCTTCTCATCATTATGGAGTGCAGTGCATAAGAACCCTAACTCTACCTGGCTTATTTTTTGAGTTATTGCCCTTTGTTGTTTTTCATACTTGAATCTTGTCCGGAGTATATCTCTAAAAGAATAATAGCTAGGATAATGAAACTTCATGGGTGTATAGATCTCACCAAGGGGGAGTGCAGTGCACAAGAACCATAACTCTACCTGGCTTATTTTTTGAGTTATTGCCCTTTGTTGTTTTTCATACTTCAATCTTGTCCGGAGTTAACTCTAAAAGTATAATAGCTAGGATCATGAAACTTCATTGGTGTATAGATCTCACCAAGGGGGAGTGCAGTGCACAAGAACCATAACTCTACCTGGTTTATTTTTTGAGTTATTGCCCTTTGTTGTTTTTCATATTTCAATCTTGTCCAGAGTATATCTCTAAAAGTATAATAGCTAGGATCATGAAACTTCATGGGTGTATAGATATTACCAAGGGGGAGTGCAGTGCACAAGAACCATAACTCTACCTGGCTTATTTTTTGAGTTATTGCCCTTTGTTGTTTTTCATTCTTGAATCTTGTCCGGAGTATATCTCTAAAAGTATAATTGCTAGGATCATGAAACTTCATGGGTGTATAGATCTTGCCAAGGGGAAGTGCAGTGCTCAAGAACCATAACTCTACCTGGCCTATTTTTTGAGTTATAACCCTTTGTTGTTTTCATACTAGAATCTTGTCCGGAGTATATCTCTAACAGTAAAATAGCTAGGATCATGAAACTTCATGGGTGTATAGATCTCATCAAAGGGGAGTACAGTGCAAAAGAACCATAATTCTAGCTGGCCTATTTTTAGCTCACCTGAGCACAAGGTGCTCAAGTGAGCTATTGTGATCATCTTTTGTCCGTCGTCCGTCGTCCGTCGTCCGTCAACAATTTCTTTAAATGACATCTCCTCCTAAACTATTTGGCCAATTTCAACCAAACTTGGCAAGAATGTTCCTTAGGTGAGCCCCTTTCAGAATTGCTAAAAGAATTGAAATCCATAAAAAACTCTGGTTGCCATGGCATCAGAAAAGTAGAAATTTGAATGAATCTCAATACTATCTTTTAAAGACATCTCCTCCTAAACTACTAGGCCAATTTCAACCAAACTTGGCAGGAATGTTCCTTAGGTGACTCCCTTTAAGAATTGCTAAAGGAATTGAAATCCATAAAAAACTCTGGTTGCCATGGCATCAGAAAAGGGGAAATTTGAATGAATCTTAATACTATCTTTGAACGACATCTCATCCAAAACTACTTGGCCAATTTCAACCAAACTTGGCAGGAATGTTCCTTAGGTGACCCCCTTTAAGAATTGCTAAAAGAATTGAAATCCATAAAAAACTCTGGTTGCCATGGCATCAGAAAAGGGGAAATTTGACTGAATCTCAATACTATCTTTGAAAGACATCTCCTCCTAAACTTCTTGGCCAATTTCAATCAAACTTGGCAGGAATGTTCCTTAAGTGACCCCCTTTCAGAATTGCAAAAAGAATTGAAATCCATAAAAAAATTTCTGGTTGCCATGACATCAGAAAAGGTAAAATTTGACTGAATCTCAATACTATCTTTGAACGATAACAACTCCAAAACTACTTGGCCAATTTCAACCAAACTTGGCAGGAATGTTCCTTAGGTGACCCCCTTTCAGAATTGCTAAAAGAATTGAAATCCATAAAAAAATTCTGGTTGCTATGGCAACAGAAAAGGAGAAATTTGACTGAATCACAATACTATCTTTGAATGACATCTTCTCCTAAACTATCAGGTCAATTTCAACCAAACTTGGCAGAAATATTTCTTAGGAGGTTCCTTTTAAAATTTGCTAAATGAATTGAAATCCTTTAAAAGCTATGGTAGCCATGGCAACAGAAAAGGAGATTTTCCTCCAAATCTCAATGACATCATTGAATGATATCTCCTCCTAAACTAACAGGCCAATTTCCACCAAACTAGGCAGAAATATTCCTTAGGAGGTCACATTTAAAAAATTTCTAGCAGAATTGCAATTTATAAAAAAAACACTTCTGGTTGCCATGGCAACAGAAAAAGAGAAATTACACGAAATCTGTCTGAAGCAATTTCTCAATAACCGCAGAGCCAAATTTGACAAAACTAAATATTTGCATTGCTTATGATATTGCTAAGAGGTACTTTTCTTGGCTTTTCAATATGAAACCTTGTCACAGAAAAAGGGGACTTCTTGTGAAAATCTGCTTATCAGGGGCATAGCATCTACATTTATGCATGGATTTAAAAAAATGTATGGGTAAATGTGTTCTTTATCATGAGTAGATGTTCTATTTGAAATATATATTAAGGTAGGTTCAAGGTCATAGATCTAGGTCAATTTGTAGATTTATGTTTGTTTGACAATCTGTATGTTTGTCAGTCTGATCTGTTATAAAATCCAATCTCGGGTGAGCGACCTAGGGCCAACGGCCCTCTTGTTTCAGTTATTGCCCTTTGTTATTTTTCATACTTCATTTTTGTCCAGGGCATATCTCGAAAAGTATAATAGCTAGGACCATGAAACTTTTACCAATCTGCTCCCCCTGTCGACATAAAGCAGTGTTACGGGCGTATCTTGTGACAGTTTGACACCTTGTTCTAATTGTATACGTTTGTAGTATTACATTGACCCTTTCCCAAAAACGGATTTTTATTACTATATAGGGACTTCAAAAACAGATCTTGTTTTAGAAAGAGTTTCAGAAACTATTAACGTCTTTGGGGGGAGAGGAGTTTCTTCCATAGCCTGTTTTATGTTTTATTATTTTGCTTCTATTGCATGTACCGGTCACTTTTCCTTCGACTACAATTAACATTTTAGTGAATGTCCATGCTTATCATTGTATGGCTGCATTAATATTAGTCCGTTGTAACAGACAATGCAAAGTAGCATAGAAACGGATAAGAGGGGATGAAGACATTCTAAAAAAATAGTTCAAGTCAAAACCCTATGTTGTGGATACTCATTTGAATCGTCTCGACGAGACGATTCTAATGAGTACCCACAACATGGGATTTGATGAACAGTTAGTGAAAAGGCCTATATTTCATATTTGAAAAGTCAGCGTACTCTCTTATCTGTAGCACTGACAATAATCTTATAAAGAATGAAGACTGACGTGGCCTATACAATTCAGACGATTCATGTAATAGTGGTACTGTTAGGACCATAAAGCGACCAGACATGTCGCCCAATTATAGTAATTAACGATGTCGTTACAGCTTTAGTGTGAAGTCCGATGGGACAGTGCAGGAATGTGGACAGCCACTTAAATACCCCTTTTCATAACGGGACAATATTGGATCATTCCGATTTGAAAACTGATGCAGATAACACTTGTAGTTGATAAAGATAAAGATATGACTTGTGTACGTAAGAGCACAGACATTATTGTGGCGAAAATGAGGTTATCAATGTATGTATGTTTTACAATTGGTCAAGCTTTTCTTATCATGGACTGAAACCCAAGTCTTGTTGGGGAAAAGATTAATTCTCTCTCTGTCTAGCACATCCAATTGTGTAAGAGCAATAAAACTCCGGCGGTCTTTCATACACGACATCTATACATTTATGCTTAGTATTGCCGGTGTAACGTAGTAAAGTGACCCCCATAGAATACTGACCCCCCGGTCACTATTTTATATAGAATACTGACTCCCCGGTCATAATATTATGACCGGAGGGTCATAGTATTATGACCTCCCCACACGTAGAAAAGTGACCCCTCACGTAGAATTGTGACCCCCCATAAAATATCGACCTCCTTCCCCACATACATACAAACAATCTTATCCTGATATAAACCCAACTATGGTACACCTGCAACATAATTTTCTCCATCGATAGGCATCAGGGGTGCAGTGGCACTCGTCCGTGTATGCGTCTGTCCGTACATACAGAGTGTTTTGATCGCAACTTTTCATTCATTATTCGGCGAACCCGATTCAAACTGGCTGGTTAGATGCTTCTACCGCATCTGAATTAATTTGATTTATTGGAGTTTAACGCCGTTTTCAACTGCTATAGTCATATCGCGGCGGCTGGAGCACCCAATATGGATTACTGGTATTTATCGCACCCGTACTACCAAAAAATACAAACAGTGCCTCCAGCTGCTCTCTCATCTAAATGATTCACACCATTCGGTGAGAGACAAATGACTTTTGACAAATGTCAGAATGGATAGGCCTACATGCCGTGCCAGGTTCGAACTCACGACCCCTTGATTGGCAGAGCCCGACGTTTCCGACTCAGCTATCCGGTCTCGGAGCATCTGTAAATGGCTTCTTTATCGTATGTACACCTAGGTCTACAGCATGTTCATGGATTACGAACTACTACCGGATATATACTGAGAGGCAAAAATAAGTATACACCCTAGTTCTTCAACGTTTTCTGAGAAAACGATTTATAGATTATCACGATTTTTAAACGCCACCGAAACGTTGTCGTTTGTTTGATGTAAACTTCTTGGCCTATCGTTTATAAGTCCTTCATTCCGTTGCGAAGTTTTTTTCACAGGGCGCAGCGTCATCGAAAAGGGGGATTTAATCAATTAATTAATGCAAGAATTCCCATTGACACAATCCTTACATTTATGAAGGGATTTGGATATTTTTTCACATAAAGTGCCTAGTCACCTAGGACCATGCGTGTATTGTTAGTGATTTTCAAAATTACGATGCGTCATGGCAAAAGGGGGCTTGATGCAAACAAGTTATCTGGCATAACTCCTTCTAAATTTATAGACGGATTTTGATAAAATGTGCACAGAATGTCCCTATGCTACACGACTAAGTGTACACTTTATTTATAGTGTCACGTTTCTTTCGTATTATGCTGCGTCATAGAAAAATGGGCCTTTTAATATGGCAAAAGGGGCATATTGATCGAATTCTACCAGCCACTCAATATTGTGTTGTAGTGTTAGAGAATGTTTAACGTTGTGATTAGTAGTGGCAAATAATAAAGAAATTGAATACGAATTAACATTAATATTTGATGCTCCACTAACTCGCACGTGCAAAATTTGCAAAATCGGCATGTAGCATGAGTATGTGTAATCAAACAATTTCGTTTGAAATTTGACAACAAAGTTTTATTGATTGATGAGTAGGAATAAATTGTACAAAATTTTGAGTCGATGTGATGGAAAATAAGAGAGATATCAAAAACAAAAAGTGTATACTTTCTTTTGCCTCTCAGTATATATTTGTGAGGACAGGTCAAATGATTTTAAAAGGTTTCTGAGCGAAAATCACTTGTCCCTCAGCGTTGTGAGTTCGAAGCCTACCAGAGTTATTAATGTCTGTCATACGCACTTTCCTACCTGGCGGCTGCATATTAGAGTGATTCTGTTAAGTCACTTTAGCGAGATAGCTCAATCTGATTAAAATCCTGTGTTGAAAAATCTGACAGGCACCAGTAAGTGGATCATCCTCTGTGACCTTTCTCTGACCAATCAAATAAACGCTCCAACGATTGGCGAATCGATTTCATCAGAAAACTAGGTCACGATGACGTCACATTTCAGTGTAAAACCCTGTGTTTGTCATGGAAAAGTAGGGCCTATACGTACCCATCATACTAAAGGGAACATAATCGGAAGTAGCCTACATAAAAGAAATAAGTTGGACTACAAATGCGTCAAGCAGCTGTCGCAATTGGAAAATAAAGATGTAAGATATGAAAAAATAATTAATCAAATATAAAATTTCATTAAATTCTATCTAGATTAAAAGAAATATGAGAAAAAAAAAACTTTTACAATAAAGCCCCTTTTCCCCTAACACAGCATCAAATTGAGAAACAGAGAGAAAAGGTTCTTGACATAATCTCACGAAGCTCATATTGAAGTTTCCTCCAATTTTGTGCCAGAATTGTGGAGATTTTGCTTCGGGCAGACTTAAATATCTAGACGCGATTTTATCATACATTTAGTCCCCTTTTCACATGACAGGATTTTTGTACATGAATTATTAATTGAATAAGCTACAGAACATGTATCTCATTCATCACAATAGAAAAAAATCAATAAATTATGTTCATTGAATAAAGAAAAATTACCGCAATTAGAGAAACACTAATTTCTACATTAAGACCCCCTTTTCTGTGACGCAGCCTCGAACTGAAAAAAAAAAAAAAAAAAAAAAAAAAAACCGAGAACACAGACTCAAAAAGTATTTCAGGAATTACACATGTGAAGTTTCATTGAATTTAAACTAAAGGTCGCTAAGATCTGACTGTAAACGGACGGACAGACAGACTAAAGGTCGGACGGAAGAACGGAAGAATAGTATGGCGACTAGAAATGCTCCTCGAGTTTCTTTAGAGGAGCGTAATGTACACGGATGTGATTTGAATCGATATACATGTACTAGTGTATGTTAAATAAGCAATAAGCTAGGTGGGGGGGCACTATTTTATAGATAAAATCAGGGGGGTCATTATTTTATAAGGGGGGTCAGTATTTTATAGAAAGGGGTCAGTATTCTATATAAAATAGTGACCGGGGAGTCAGTATTCTATGGGGGTCACTTTACTACGTTACACCGGACCAAATTCGAGGAGGTTAATTCATTCTAAATTTGTAAGTCCGAAGCCTATGTTTTGGATACTAATTCAAAATGCTTTCAAAATTATATGAGATTGCTCCTGTTAAAGTTGCGTGCAATGTATACTCTTTTTTCAATATATGGAAAAGTAAAATACATGGATAGACCTAGTGTACATTTGCATTGAACTTAGAAGCAATACACACATGTAGAGGATAAAAATCGAAAGAGATCTGGTTGCACAAGCAAACACAATAATTTAAAGGAAATAATTACACCGTGATCATTCCATGGACAGATGTTTGGTGTACTCACTTGAGAGACAACCATCCATATTGTACAATGGGGGCTGACATACGGCGTACCTCAGGGATACACTCTTACCTTACTGTTCTTCACTACCATTTTAATGATTGCCAATGAACAAAGATCGACTTATGCATCCTTCTATGTTTTGCCCATTATTCTAACCAGTGCATTGGACATCTATCCAGAAATACACTACAAGACTTGAAGAGCATGTCAACGTAAGACATGAAATGGATTAATATGAATGAAAGTATTCGAAATTTGGTCTAAACACCGTACGTACAGCTTATGCATTGCTCTAATTACAAAGTTCTGTAAGTTCATGTACGGATTATTAATGTCATATCGGCACGAGACTGTCTCTTTTGAACCGGAGCCAATGTAATGAAGCGACTGTCTCGCTTTTGTTGCATTACGATTCATACATGACATTTGTTATTAATATTTCATGTATATTGCATAACATAATTAACTGCAAAGCCATGTCATTGTTCCCTGCTTTTTCATTAATGAATGCAGGTTTCTCATTATGAATTATTTCGCGCTCTCCATTCTGCACGGTACATGCTCTTATAAACATCATAAATATGCGTTTCATAATTACATTATGACCAATATCAGAATCAGCCATTTTGCATCGTCTTTTACTTACAAGTGTTGTAAAAACAAATTTACGGAAGTCTGGTTAGTAAATTAATTCACATTGGTTAGTTGGGCGTATGTATGCGTTTTATTATTATTCCTTCGATAGCTTTTAATAGGACGACTGTTTCAGGCATGAAAGCTTAATATCTAATTGATTCAAAAATATTTCAAAGCATACCTATAAGATTGTCACAGACAGACCGGAAAGCAAAAGGCAATATCAGCAAACCTATTGTCTGGTCAACAAAGCCATACTGAAGGCTAGACAGCTAGACAGACTAGACGACGCGTCTTTAATAACTTTAGTCCAGCTGTGTACAAAACGTATCAAGTTGCCTATCTCTCATTTACAGGCCTATTCTAGGAGACAGACGACTGATTGATTGGTTTGTCGCTCACAGAATTTCTTGATGCCCACTTAAATCCCCCGCAAATAGTCTACTCTGATATTTTCAGCTTACTTCAGAAAGTGGTTACGTTACAGAAGCAGTCTTAGGGCATTCCGACACAACTGTTATAAGTTGTGAGAGACTTTCCCAATAAAATACAGACGAGGAGGTATCAAAAATTGTTGAGCCTCGGATATTTCTTCCATTAAAGTATATTACACCTTTATGTACATGAACGTTTTAGATGTAGATTGCACGTATGATCGTGTTGCTTGTTGTAATGTTTTAGTCACGTGAATTTATTTAAGGGACATACCCGGCCTATCCTTCCAATGTTGTCAAAATGAGTACTCAATGGAACACAATTAGGATCAATAGCTTCTGGAGGCACAATTTACCAAACACGTTGAAGAGCAAGATTAAAAGAGATTTGTCCTTCTTTTGAAACTTTCGAACGTGGATGATACCATGTATATTTGTTCCGTAAGGGATACACTAGTTTAAATGTTCTGTCATTTCTTATGAACTTTTGACTCAATGGTAATCCGAGTCTTCTCTGATGAAAATTCGCTCTTTGATATTTGAATGTCGCTATTTATGTCGTACATAGCGAAATAGTAAATAGCGACATCCAAATGTCAAAGATCGAATTTTCATCAGAGAAGACTCGGAATAACTAAATGGGTGCATCAGAGACACGTTATCCACACATTTTGATACAAATACAAATCATAATTCAAAAACTCGGAATGGAGAGGAAACCATTAAAAAGATCTAATTTCAAGATGGGTGATTGATGCCGGCTACACATAATAAAATCACAACAGTTTTATGTCGCATGCAATAAATCAGAATTTATCAATAAATCCTTTTTATCTTAATTGACCTCTTCCGCGTGATATAAATCCAATATCACCCACACTTCATTCATTGATACAACCGTCAAGGACCGTGGTGTTCTTTAAGATTCACAGTCGGAGACAGAGCATTGCGTTCAGAAAACCTTACGATACCTTTTAAGAATGATATTAGATAGAACTTTCTGTCTTTATTGTTGCACAATTAATCTCAGTGTCACTTGCAAATCCAATCAAAGCTCACAGTCGCAGACTTTGAAGTTCATTCACCCAAAACTTGAACAGTCATTTGTCAATAAATCTGACTTTCTTCAGCTTGACTTTTCCTAGAATATGGAATTATTCTAGCCATGCACGCGTCTCTGTTAATTCTTTGTTAACGCTTTCACCTGTAAGTTTCTATACCTTCACTCCTACAGATATATTTCCTGTAACGGGGTGCTCTATTAGTGTGAAACAACTGCATATGGTGATATACGATCTACCATACCTCTAACAACCAATTGAACACATTCATGAATTGGTATGTTCTGTCAGTATCCATGCTTGATAGTCGAGAGCAGCATGGTATCTTCTGACAGCTCGTATTTGTAATGTTACTGTATATTTCCCCGACGAAAAGCAATCAGCATTAATAGCGTCCAATTGATTGAGGAAATATGGTGGCCATTGCGATTTGATGTCACTCCAGGGAGTAGCCTATGTCCTAGAGATGCTAAATTATTCCACATCTACTCAATTATATGGTATATGTCAACGGATAGACAGTTCATGACAAATTATATGTGGCACATTGGCGCTTTATGGAAGCGTGAGGCCGATATATTGATAATTATATCAGCATGTTTCATTCTTATATCTCCTGCAATAGTATATTTCGTCGCTTTTCAACAAAGACCTCGTAACTGCAGCTTGTTTTAAGCTGCAGTTACGAGGTTTTTTTGTTGAAAATCAACGATTTGTATTTTGGATATGGCAGATACATGTCCATCCTCGTGTAAAACTTCAAAACAACAATCCCTCTAGACAGTGTCTATTAAAGAAAGTTTGGAAAACATTTGCATGAAAAGAAAAAAGCAAAATACAAATAAATTCCTAACTCATGTCTATTTTTCTCTTATTGATTTCCCTGCTCATATGTTATATAATTATTTTTCTCTTATTAATTCATATTTTACACAATTCCCAGGTTTTTTTCGGGGTTCTATGATGCACAATGAATTTGACAAACACATTTCTGTTAGAAATTGTCTGTGACAGTTCTATATTTGTGTATTTGAATCTCTGATGTTTGTGCTGTTAAACAAAAAATAATATGTTTTAAACGTTTCTGTTTCTTTCTGAAAAGTTTTAGTTGAAAGTCCTGAATTTAAAACCTCGTGGGGAGAATTAATCGTATTATCTCTGCAACATCTGACGAAGTGCATGTAAGATTTCAAGGCTGTTTCACACAATTTGTGTCTACTTCGAAACAATTATTGCAAAATTTTCACATCCTACTTCTAAAAATTCTCAAAGAAGCAGAAAATTTCTACAGCATAATTCGATTACGATCGTGAACTAAGTAATTAATGTCATGCCTAGAATCATTTAAATCCGATAAAGTTTTATGTCGTAGCTCTGTATCGCCTAAGCTTCCTTTAAATGACGGAAAGCCCTAGTAAACTTGATTGAGAACTGGAATTGATCGCTTAATTGACATTTCATTCAATCGACGGTGCAATTATTTAACTTTAATCGAGATGAGTCGGCAGAAAAGGATACAGAATGAAAAGAGCTTGTAGTGAATGAAGAATACCTAATAGTTTTAGATAAGAGACTGTAAGTTTCTCTGTGTTAAAATGAATCTTTTTCAAGACAACAAAATCTTCCTTTCCAAAGCACCGAATAAAAAGCACTCGTCAAATGCAAATTAAAAAGATCAGACTTCACTTTAGTCTCTGTGTTGCCTTCCAAAATGGTCGGTATATTTCGAAATCTTCACAAAGTCGGTTGATTTACTTGCTTTTTGCTGGAATTTGTTAAGTTTATACCAAGGTACTAAGTATTTATGCCCTGCATTAGTGTATTACGTATTCATCATTTTCTTTTTGATTTTTTACAGTCAGAAGTGGCAAAAGGTAGTAAAACATCTGTTTAGATGAGCATTTTCTTAATTAAACTTAAATCGAATTACAGTTTTTCAGGAGACATTTCACGAGCGTAATCGACAGCGTATTTATTCTTCTAAGTTTGTATCACGAATAAAATCGCTATCACGTGAATGGAAGCAGAATTTATTTTTAGCTGAGCCTTTAAAGGGACCCATTTTAGATATTCCAGGTTTTAGAACAGCATTGGGGCAGTGAGAGTTTGTTTTGTTGTTTGACTCTTCACATTATCTAGGCCCAAAAAAGAAAGAAATTTTAGTGCTTGTACCAATTTCTTTTAACTTTCTATTATTGTCTCATAATATAAATCAAAAACCACGTTAACAAGATTTATCGTGGTACAGCTAGTCATGAGTTAGGAAAACACCCAATCGATTGACTACAGAAAAAAGAAGCAAGCAATTGTTGTATCTCACAGAAATCCAAGATACAAGTAGAAACTAGTTCAATTCAATTAAAGGTAAAAAGTCTACTCAAGATTTTGATATTTATTTGTCCCCAAGGAATCTGTTTGTGTCAGTAATTATTGTCTTAAGAAAGAAATGTTTAAATATGAATGAAGAAATTTCTTGTACCATGAATTTGATACGACCCTTGGGAATAAGTGACGAGAAAAATTCAATATATATTGTATTACGGAGAGGACAAATAAAGTGAGTTGGTAAGCAATTTCTCTGGAATGCTTTTTATAGAATTCAAAATAGAGACCTGAAAATTGACTTCATGGCTAACATTGTCTTTCAGTCACTTAAGTTCGGTATGTGTTACAATATTATAGAGAGAAATAAACTTAAATGTCCTTTTAAAAAGATCGAGTACAATTCAATATATCGAACAAAAATTGGAAACGGGAAAACCGATTCAACTAAATATCTAAAGAATAAGTAATAACTCCCAATGTTCCCCATAGAAATTGTCTGGAAAAACATTAAGACAAAAGAAGAAAGTGCTGATAGCCACTATTACCCCTCCTCCTTTCGCCTCAATATTTTCTGTCCTGCATTGTACACAACTGATATATTATTATCAATACCCCCTTTTATGCATCCTTCAGCAGATTTGAATATCGTCGGTGTAAATGCATAACCTCGTAATTACAGCTTTGATAAAGCTGTAGTTACGAGGTTTTGCAATTATACCGACGATATGTTTTACTATTCATTTTGAATACAGATAATCATTCATCAAAATTGTTTTCTGAAGCATCTTGACCCTTAGACTAATCAGGCAGTGACTAATATTCCGGAATAAAAATGGCCTCTACTCGGACATTGACAAATTTCTCAACAAACGTGCACGTGGCAACTTGTTTAATTTCTTCCAAACCCGGAAATGATATTGCTTGGCCCCCACAGTATCCAATGTGTTAATAATTTCCGGAGATGAACAATAAGCGACATCTCCTTTGACAGGCCGGAATGTTCTATAGACTTGCTATGTCGGTGGTTAAGTATAGCAGGAAAAGAGATTGAAAATGCTTCACTGGACTAGTAGCTGTTTCGAACTCTAACGAAAAACTTCGATAAGTCCTTTACCGAACAAAACTTGTTGGGCTCTTTCTCTTCTACAAAATTGGCAAACGACAAAAATAATTGATATAATTATGTAGAAGAAACTCTGTATATTTTTGCATATTGTAGAAAAATGCGACATCCCCAGTTATCAGCAAGTTTTTTATCTCCACTGTTTACAAGATGGACACACCACACCCATTGTTTTGGAAAAGTGGTACAGTTGGCAAGTCGGTTCTGAGTCAAACAAGAAACAAGTACATGTACTCAAATTGACTCGCTATGCATGAATAGAAAATGAAAGTTACAATTTCTTGGTTATACACACGACATTGTACAAGTTTACAACAGCTTAGTAGCATTGGTTCTAAATTGCCTTTGCATCGAAAACATCGGTCTAGATTTAAAGGGTGATGGTAACAGATGGTCTACGTATTTGCAAAAAATGATTTTTTTTTTTTTTTTTGAAAAAATATGCAAAACTTTTGTGTTGGCCACCTCAGAATGGTTAATAATATGCGATTCAGACAGAGATTGTGCCGAAATTATAAGAGAAATAGCCGAATTTAGGGAGAATCCAAACCAAAATTCAACCCCGTCTCAGATGCGGTTGAATTTATTTTTTAACTGTCACGCATGCGTACACAGCGCGGACCAAGATTCAAAAGAGATTCATGCTTGAATTTCAATATGACGTCATCATGTATGTAGAATAAGTTAAGAATAAATTTATTTTGCACATTTCTACCCATTTCGGGTTAAAGGCAACAACATCTACAATTTGAACATAAACACGAATAACACACTTATACATGTATCACAGACAATAACGTATAAATATACACATACGCACACAGACACAGACATAGCATTAAAAACATTTCACGCAATGAAATTCAATAGCTTGGAGTTTATAGGGTTTTTTTATAATATATTAGAATTTTTTATAAAATTTGATACAGCTTTTAATATCAGAATATGAGTACTTGTCATTAAAGAGACAAAATTAATAATATCGTCATTACCTAAATCACAATAATCTTCTATTTCTCTGTGAAATTCTAGTCTATATATATCGTATTTCTTACAGGTACACAAAAAATGAATTTCATCTTCGATTACATTGCAGTGCGTACAAATTCTTTCATCGGGCTTCTCCCCGCTATATCTACCCCGCTCTACCCTAAGACGGTGAGCACTTAATCTGAAAGCTGAAATACTTTGCCTTTGATTTTTGTCATTTAATAATTCTTAATATGGCTCAATCTCAAAAGTATGCTTTATCAATTATGTTGCTTTATCAATCATGTATGTTGTGACGTCATTTAAGAAAGTCGCAGGTCCTACTGTTTTTGACCTACTTTCAACATCGCTTCATGAATTCGGTATCAAATTGCGAAAAAATGAGTCGTTGCTTCAATAGTTTGTTGTAATCATTTAATCAGGTCATATAAAGCTTAAAAAGTGTACGTTTCGTTTGTTTTTGACAAATGTTGGTCCAAAATCTGGGAAATAGTAGCTTTAAAATAAATAACAACACAGACCACAAACTCCATTGTGATGTACTCAAACATAAAAACAGAATTTAATTCGACATGACAACGTAAATAGTAATAACCACAAACCCCACAACAAGAAAGGCTAATGTCAAGCTTAATTCTTCATGTCTTCCCCATTCCCATGTACCAATTTTCATTAACTCTTTCCGAAACCGTGACTTTGACGTGCCTAATATGAAAAGCTTGCGAAAACATTGGGACAAAAGAAGAAAATGCTGATAATCAGCATTTTCTCCTTTTGCCTCAATATTTTCTGCGCTGTTATGTACGCAAATTTCATCGTCATCAATATCCCTTTTTTCTTTTGTCGCCATCTGTACCAGCTTTTCAATTTGTATCGTCAAAAATGTTCCGTTCAGGAAAGGGTTAATTCTTCATGTTTCTTCCCCATTGCCATGTACCAGTTTTCATTAAATCATCTGACGAGTATTTCATGGAATTAGTTATCAATAAAATACAAGAAAGAAACGTGACTTGAATCAGTGAGAAGCATAATTACTGAGTTCATTGTTAGTGCCATCACATGTATTTGTCCGGAACTAATCCAAAGTGATCTCCATTGAAAAATACAATGTGGGACTTACTATTGATAAATATGACGTGTCGCGGGAATATCGGTCCTATTGTAACTCATTGAATTTAAACATTAACAATATTTCAAATTTAAGTTGTTGTAGATGATAATTGGAGGTGGAACAAGATGTAAAATACAGCCAAGATCGTATCGAGGTAGAGAAAAGATGTTCCGTCAGGGGTGTCAATGGCCATTCATTGATGGGAGAAACTGTTCATCCTTTTTGGTGTTCTATAAATGAAGGCATTTACTTAATTTATTTAGAAATTTAGAGTTGTTCTTTTCCGTGCCTTTTGTAAGATTATAAATTAAATCGTCCTCCAATATGTATTCGAGCTAGGATCTGGAAAGGGTCCCTTAAGACCTTTGAGACCGTCATGTTTCCATTTGCGTATACACGCAATCTGATCAAGAACCACGTTGTTCTCCAATAGCATCTGTATTACCTGTAGCAGCCATGCTCTCGAAGAACGTACAGTCGACACTCGTTATCTCGACATCGGATTTGTCGAAATTCCGCTTAAGTCGAAGTGAAAGTCATGTCCCATCCTCAACATATGGATATCAAAATGAATATCGAAACAAATGCAGCCATTGAAATTTAGTAGGAAAAGGATAGAAATTGCTCGTGTCCTACTATATTTCAATCATGGACACATATGAAACCCATCAAAAATGGTTAGATATCGTTTTCGTCGAAATTAATCAAAATCGGAGGAGTCGAACTCTGGATACGTCGAGGTATTTTGACGGCCCCTCTGACTTCGACACAACGAGTGTCGACTGTACGTATCTTTGATCTGACCCCATTCGTACACAGGCTGATATAGAAACATGATTGTCTCAAATTCTAAAATGACAATTTTCTAGATCCCTGCTCATTTATTTACCTAGACGATTCACATAAGACAAATGTTTGTTCATTTCAGACAAGAAAATAACAAATTCTCGTCTGATGTCTACATGAAATTATATCTTGATTCCAAAAATGGAGAGACCGATTATCAAATATTTCCCTGTGGAATACTTAAGCCAGAGAAATGTGATAAGAACATAAACGGCTATACTCAAATAAGAAACATAGACGGAAATGTGACAGAAATTACTTACTTTCTAAATGATTGGAACGAGGAGATTGAACGGGACTAGTGCTTAGTCCAAACATTGTATCCATCAAACATACTCTTTTGTAGCGAACACTCATCTAGGTTAATAAAATATAAATCACGATAAAGGGACCTTCTAGCATTTAAAACACAGCATTCTTATAGAATCATGTTGCTATAATTATATTAGATCAGTTGAGATTGATACGGACCATGATCAGTCTGTAAATTTAAGCTGGTGAAATAACTATAACGTTGACCAATAAGATGTCGATTTCATTTCGTATCTGTAATGTTGCATCAAAGATTTTCCGAAAGATTTCACAACAGATTTGTTGGCCGTATTTTTGACAAGCTGATCTTGAAAAGGATACCTTAAAATATTCCTTTTCTACGACGTGTCATTTACAGTCATAGCGATATAATTATATTTTATATTCAACCAAGTTGTGACCGCATCACCAAAAATGTTCCTGTTGCAGTAACCCACATCGTTCGGAAAAACTGATGAAAGCATAAATGATTGGTAACACCTTACCCCACATTTTTTATCTCCCCGGAGACACGGTTTGTTCTAAAGTGCCTGCATTTTGCCCGACGATTAGCTAATGTATTCTGTCTTCTGGTTTATTTGTTATGATCATGCATTTATGACAATTTACTCATTTCCCTTGAGTTATTTCCCGACACTTCTCGTTTAAACGTTACACATGTGTTTCCTCAATTAAGACCATTATTCAAGTCATTTGCAAACATGCAACGGAATATGATATGACATTTTTCTGTAGCTATGTACAATTCTTCACTATAATTCTCGCATCGCCTTGTAAATTTTACATTTGGAAGCTCTTCTTCAAATGCGCATATAACATTAAAGGCAGAATAACACTTAACATCTTGCAAATTTTCTGAGAACTTTGTACAAAAAAATAAGTATATATTATTAAAATATGGTCTTTAAATTGCATATATATGCCAAATCTTAGCTTTCTACCTTGTGTATTGGCTTAGATGTCGACGGATTTAAAACCCCATGATTTGTTGTCCCGGGGATAATATTTACAAAAATGGAACATTTGGGGTTTTAAATCCGTCGACATCCTAGCCAATACACAAGATAGAAAGCTAAGATTTGGCATAGATGCAATTTAAAGGCCATATTTTCATAATACATATTTATTTTGTACGAAGTTCTAAAAAAATTGCATGATTTTAAGTGCCATTTCCCCTTTAAATAATACGTCTATAGAACAATAGGCCTAACATCCGCGTGGTTTCTCTTGAATGTAGTTGTAATCACAAAAGCATGTCACTGTCTAGAAAAGGTCTTTGAGAGGTGTTTTCTCCGACGATTGCAGCTCCCATATTAAGTTGGATTTACTAAGTATCATTTTGCCTACCGGTCACCGATATCGTTAACACTAATGATGCAATTTGTGTCTTATTTTTCCCCAATTTAGCAGAGGGCTTAGAGTAGACATAAATGCCAATCAATCTTCCTCCGAGATTTTTGTGGGAGAAAATAACGGTGAAAGTAAGACGGATGCTTTAAACAACATGCCAGTCCCTCCTAGCCTCTAGGAAAAGCATCAATTGTCCAAGGTCGAGTTTAAATAAGTTTTCGGAACCTATTCGGGCGACGTCGTGAACATTTGGCGGTGTATTTTTCGCCCAGGTAATTCCGACGTCACGTGAATCTAATTTGGGATGAACTACCTGAAAGAGTTGATTTTATTATCCATAATATGTCTAAAAAATTAATGGGATATATTGGAATGGCAATCTTATATCATTTAATGCCAACATGGTTGAGATCAGACTGTGTCTGAGTGCAGTCGTCTGGGTTAGTGTTAATAATCTCTAAATTGGATTACAAAGATTTTATTATGACCTTAATACGCACTGTCAGATCTGGATCATGTTGGGTCTCCTATGCCATCTGAGTGCAGAGTAAGTATTTAGTAATATTATTCACCATTTTATCACATAAATTCGTACACATGAACGTTCTTAGTCTTTATTAGTATTTATTCTATCTATTAGTATTTATTCTATCCTCATTAAAGATTGGTAAAACATGTTCACGTCGACAGGAAGTTTCTGATGAACTCACGTAGAACTATTTATTTTAGTGTGAAAGTGTAATTCTGCCGAGCTCAGCTTCTGTTGAATAAAACGTGATTAAAAGGAAATAAAAGAAAGCTATTTTAGGCGTTTGTTTGGTCGGAACATGCAAACCTGAGTCCCGGGAGTGAAATTAGAAAACATGGCAGCAAACGGAATCGGTATCTGGAAAAGGCCCATAATGCTACTTGAAACCAATTTGGACCAGATATGTGGGCGCGTACATGCAGTCTGATCAAGGTCCGCGTTGGTGTTCTACAGCTTATTCTTCACTGCTTACGACTGTAAGATTTTGATCAACAGGAACACTGATCACACTGAGTGTATACGTAGGCTACCCAGTATGTATGACAGTATAAAATGTCATACGGGTTGATACCATGGAACAGTTAGCTCTCCTAAATAGGAATAATGCAATTTTAAAGTCATGAAGAATAATGGGACCAGGCTTGCAAACGTCTCTTGAAACACATTACATTCACACGTTTGCATCTGATTCACGTCTAAACTTTGTTTTAAAAAGTAATTGTGTTCTTCCATGCAGAATTATACTGTGTATGTACTTGTTTTCTTTTGCTTCTTTGTGTGTTTGATGACACCAATTATATTTTTGTTGTTTGTCCGGAGAAGGAAACATTTCATAAGTACCAATATGGGCATCGTTTCCTGATTCAAGTATATTGGATGCCCTTGTAAACACAGTCTTCTCTTATTTGTCAGTTCCGTGATCGAAGGAAATGTTTAAAAACGTAACATAATTATACATTTGCGACTCCTTCATAGAATTGTGTCGCCCGAAATTTCTTTTAAAGCAATTCTTTCTTCAAATTGTATGCTAAATGAAACTAATGATATACCTTAAACTGTTTGTGGCGACGATTGTCTTAGCACAACCAACCCAATGACGTGCTGTCGTTCACTTAACCCTGTCTGAATGAATTCCATAAATACCCATCTCAAAAGATAAAACATGGAAGAGCGAAGGAAATATTGAGAGAAGAAAAGAAAATGCCGTAAACAAGTATTTGCTTCTTCTTCTACGTTCTACCGTTGCAAACTGGTTATTATGATAATTCTTATTTTCTTGTCTGTAACTTCTTTCAATATATAATCAATCTCTAATCATGTTCATTGTAAATTGATTATCGTGCTGATCGTTTTAGGAAACTTTAAAGGTTTAGACTTATATATATAAAACACCAATTTATTTATTGTGTGCGCTTTTAATGTTTGAGTGGTGCTTTATTGGCTATATTTTTTAAATTAAGAATGTGCCTGGACATTGTTTTAGATATTATTGTAGGCGGTATCTCCTTGTGTTTATTATGAAGCATACCTGACTTTGAGTCATCTGCGGTCAGGTTTTGGAAAATGCAAGTTAGCGAGTGTTGACTGTTGATTTAGAGTCGTCATAATTCTGCATATAATGTGTTGAATAATTGCATATATCTGTTGTGTATTGTCCCTTTCGGAAGTATGATCGCGTACAATTCATGGTCTTACGTATTTTTGGTAGCAGCGAATGTTCGTAAATCTTGCGAGAATCTTATCGCGAATGGCGATTGCAGACTTACCTTGTCACTTGGATTCTGTCATCCGCCATTGTTTCGGCTAAATTCACACAACTGAGTTGTTGTGAATGTTATTAATAGATCGCTGATGTAATCAGATCTATATCTCGAGTAGTTTTGATCCATTTCTAGCTTAATTTACCGAATAACTTTTGAATATTCGATCGTTTGACAACTTCAAATCGAGAACTTTCTTGACATTCATTCGGTCCAGCAGTGTTCGGATTTTATCCTTATAGTCAATACGAATTTATTGACCAATCAGCAAGCCGTACGCCTGGACGGTTCTGTTTGATTGGAGGATTGTCTGGACAGATTCGCTCGGTTAACAACCGTGACGAATTGACCAATGAAGCGTCTGATTTCCTGGACGGTCCTTGACAACCGTCCAACCGAAGGTTATAAAAGGCCAGCGATTCCGGCTGGAAATCGACATTCGGTTCCGGTCACCATCAAGGTTGCCAAAGAACAAACTTAGTCTAAGCTCTCTTTCACTTATCAAATAGATTTAGCCAGTTCTCAAATTATATTTCATCAATCTATTATTGTTGAAAATGAAGTAAGTAGTCGTATATCGATATTGAGTTAGTCGCATCTGCATTTAAAGTAGCCAAGCGTAATGACTTTGCACTTTTAGTTGTTATTCCTTGTTTGGGGGGAGGGACCCGAGGAACTTTGAGTTGTAAGTGGTGGGCGCGCGAGGAGATAGACTGAGCAATACAGAGAAATGATAAACGCCAGGCTGTGAGAGCTAGACGGACATAGCTCATTTTGGGTACTGGGTTCTGGCAGGCAACCCTTCATAGTATTGCTGCAGTTCTCGGCGTTTTGGTACATCAGAGTTACGCTCTGTAGGTGAAGGGAATCGCGTATTTAACTTTAGTTTAAGCTATTTATTTAGATTGTCGCGTTGATCATACTTCCGAGACTAGTGAGCGAGATGTGAGTGTGCGTGTCTTCGTCTATTCGTCTTTAGATTTATTAAATTTATTCATTGAACCCTATTCGGTGTTGTTAAGTCACTCTACCAAAGTTGTTATGAAGTCCGCTCGGCGCGACCCTGGACGGCAAGTCTAAATAGTGAGTCCATGCTACCCTACCCCCGTATTCCAGGGTCGTTACAGAAAAAATGGTGGCAGCGGTGTGGGATTACTGCCAGTAAATTGAATTTTTTAGTAATATTTATTTGTTAAGCTGCAATTATTCCATTGAAATAGCGCGCATTCATTGGAATACGTATTGCACCTTATGTAAACGAGTAGGCTTTATTGGATAGACAGATAGGCTAAAGAGAAAGAGAACAAATCGATTTTTATATTAGGCTGGGTGGATCGGAAGTAGATCGTGTATTTTAATTAGTTTTCATTTTACAATTTACGGCTCTTTAAGTGCAGACGACATTGTATAATTTGTGTATAAGAAAAGAAGATATTTGATTGATTGTGTTTGTCAATTATTTATGGTAAAAGAAAAATGGCTTCAAACAGTTTGAACCATGAAGATAATGTATTCCAACATTTCGACGGGGAAGGTCGTAACTTTGCATGCAATGATACGACCGGAACCGAAGTCCCGACCTTCCCCGAAGACAGTTTTGTGACTGTCAGTCCTTCTTCCACGAGTTCACACCGTGGAGGAAATCCGTCTGAACGTGAAGATTCAGATCGGAGCATGGATCATGACACTGGATCCTCGTCCCTTGAGCAACAGCTACGGCTGGAAATTGCCGCATTAAGAGCAGAAAATTCTTCTCTTAAATCCCGGCAGGCTAGACAACGGTCAAGCCCAGTTCGCTTTGACCATTCTTATTGTCTACCCCATGATCGAAATCAAAATAGGTGTAACGAACCAAATTCACGATCGAGAGACGATCCGGATGAGACTAGGATTTATAACGCAAATCCTTTTGTGAACTCGCGTTCGCGTTCGAATTCTCCTGGGTATTATTTCCCAGAGAATGTTCACAATTACCGACATAGACAATTTGGGAACGGGAATGATCATTTCCCGAACGATTCTCAAAATTTCAGACAACAACGACCTGTTGCATTCTGCAAGGTCGCGCCTTTCGATGGATCGGAGGACATCGATGATTACTTAGTACAATTCGAGATCGCGGCGGAAGAAAATTGCTGGGGCCGGCAAACTATGGCAAGACAATTATGTACTCGTTTAAGAGGCCCCGCAATATCCGTGTTATATGACATGTCAGTCATTGACCGTAATGACTATGGACATATAGTAAGCAAATTAAGGGCACGATTTCAGCCTGGCGAACAGACTGCAATGGCCCGTGAAAAACTACGACAAAGACTTAGAAAGCCATCGGAAAGCATGGTAGAGTTAGGAGACGAAATTAAAAGGCTTTCTCGAAAGGCATATCCCCGCATCCCCGATGATGTGCGGGAGGAATTGGCTGTTAACCATTTCTTAGACTCAATCAACGACGCATCTTTACGCGCGTTTATAGAAGTAAGGGAGCCCAAATCGGTAGACGAGGCTCTTCGCGCGGGCTTAAAGAGTGAGAAAACATTAAATTCGCGACAAAGCAATAAATTTGCTCGGTTAATACAACCCGAGAATGAAAGTGGCAATGATATTGCGCACATTCAGAGCAAATTTCAAGACCATGACCAGAAACTTGATCAGATTTTGGGCAAACTGCGCGACATAAATTTAAGCAATCAAAATGCTTCACCGCGCGCGCAATTCAATAATTACGGGAACCGTAATAACAATGGTCAAACGAACGCGCCCTCAAATAGGAGTCACACCGGTCAAAATTCTGGGAGATTTCAAGAACACCGTACTTGTTTTAATTGCGGTGTTCAAGGCCATATTGCTCGTAACTGTCCATCAAATTCGAAAAATTATGATGATCAGACGAACAATGATAAGTCAAAGCAGGGAAACTAAATATAGCTGACACTGCGGGTCAAGTTTCAGCTACTAACTTTGAGACCCAGAGACCTAAAAATACTGATATTTCAAGCAATTTCAATAAAGATTCCAAGGGAGATGGAATGTTTGTTGAAATCAGTGTCCATGGGGTGGAAACTCATGCACTTTTAGATTCGGGCAGTACAATTACTGTCATGAATAGCAATATTTTTGATAAAATACCCTCTTCAGAGAAACCTTTTGTAAATAACTGCATTCATAAGTTGAGAATGGCAAACGGAGAGCAGTCCAGTGCAGCTGGTCAAGTAATCCTACCTATCAAAATTAGTGGAACGAAACAGGTCTTTCTCCACAATGTTGTCATTGCTAATATTGAGGTTCCTGTCATTTCAGGCCGAGATTTCATGAAAATGAATAATTTCAATTTGAATTTAGGGGCAGATTCAGTACAAATCAATGGTCAGCCTGTTCACTGTAAATTGGAAAGTGAACTTCATTCTGTGTTCAGAATTAGCTTGGAATCAACGGTTGTCATACATCCTGGTACAGAAAGACTGGTAAATGCCTATGTTGTGGGTATACAAAGTCAAACTCAACCTATTCAGTCTGCTCTAGTGGAGAATAACCCTGATTCTCCATTATCAAAGAAAGGCGTTTTGGTAGCAAAATCAATTATTAACCCTTTACATGGTAAGGTGCCACTTAGGTTGATCAATTTATCTGGTGAAACCCAAACTTTTCACCCCAAAACTACAGCTGCAACAGCTGAACAGGTGGAAAGTGTTTCTCCAGTTGATATTACTTCTAACAAATTTCTGCAGCCTGGATTGAGCTCAATTAGAAATCTTAACATTGGCTCAACAAATTACTTAGACTCTTTGCCTGAACATTTGCATGCAGTCTGGGATGCAAATATTTCAAATTTGAATGAGGATCAAAAGGCATTGTTTCATCAACTCTTAATGAAACATCAAAATGTCTTTGCAAAATCCAAATTTGACCTTGGTCAAACCAATATTGTGCAGCATAAAATTGATACAGGTGACAGCAAGCCAATTAAGCAACCTATGAGGCGCCTACCACTCAATAAACGTGAAATTGCTGAAAATGAAATAAAAGCAATGTTGGAAAATAAAATCATTGAACCATCCACTAGCCCTTGGGCCAGCCCTATTGTGTTGGTATCCAAACGTGATGGATCAACTCGATTTTGCATAGATTTCCGTGCAGTAAATGAGGTAACCATAAAAGATTCATACCCATTGCCAAACATCAATGACTGCTTTGATGCTTTGCAGGGTACTGAATGGTTCTCAGTCATTGATTTACAAAAAGGGTACTGGCAAGTGGCTATGGACCCAGATGATGCTGCCAAAACAGCCTTTTACTCCTTTTCTGGTCTTCACCAATTCCGGGTTTTACCGTTTGGGGTCTGTAACGGGCCGCCAACTTTTCAACGTTTAATGGAACATGTTTTAGCTGGTCTTCAGTGGACTGTCTGCTTGTTGTACTTAGATGAGGTCATTATATTTTCAAAAACTTTTGATGAGCATTTAGAAAGGTTGGGGAAAGTCTTAAGTCGCCTGTCAGAGGCGGGCTTAAAAGTTTCACCCAAGAAATGCCATTTCTTTCAAAGTAAGGTTACTTTTCTGGGCCATGTTGTTTCAAAAGAAGGTGTTTCTACTGACCCAGAGAAAATTGCAGCAGTCAAAAATTGGAGGGAACCTACAACTGTAAAGCAATTGAAAAGCTTTCTAGGTTTTTGCTCTTATTATAGGCGCTATGTGCAATCATTTGCCAACATAGCAAGACCCCTTTACAAACTTTGTGACAAAAGTAGTAAAGTTCTAAAAGGTTGGGATGAAAAATGTCAAGAATCTTTTGATAGGTTAAAGCAGCTCTTAACTTCTGCTCCAATTTCAGCCTATCCAATCCTTGGTCAGCCCTATATTCTTGACACAGATGCTTCTTCTTGCGCAATAGGCGGAGTCTTGTCCCAGATTCAGGATGGTCATGAAAGAGTAATAGCATATTACAGTAAAACTCTGTCAAAACCAGAAACTAATTACTGCATAACAAGAAGGGAACTTTTGGCCATAATAGATAGTGTGAAACATTTTCATCACTACCTCTATGGTTCAAAAGTACTTGTTAGAACTGATCATGGTGCTTTATCATGGCTCTTTCGGTTCAAAAATCCAGAAGGTCAGCTTGCTCGGTGGTTGGAAATTCCGTCTGTGTATGATCTTTCTGTTCAGTTCAGGCCTGGACGGATGAACAGCAATGCTGATGGACTGTCTCGTTTGCCATGCGACACTTGTTCCCATTGCCTGCAAAAACAAAATTTAGAAAATGCTCAAAAGGAAAAGAAAGAGGAAACATTGACTTTAATTAGGAAAATGCAATTGAGGTCTGATTCAGTCTCAATGGATACAGGGGAATTGGAGGACACCATTTCAGCCTCCAATTGGGTAAAATGTAAATCTTTGGTCGAGATAAGTGAATGTCAAAGGTCTGATCCAACACTAAAACCCATTACAGAGTGGTTGGAGCGAGGCCTATCTCGTCCAACATGGTCGGATATTTCTCATTTGGGCAAAGAAAGTAAATTTCTGTTTGCTCAATGGGAAAGGTTAAAACTCAAGGATAATATCTTGTATAGAGAATGGCATGAATTATCTGGCAATTGCAGACTTCAACTTGTTCTACCAGTAAACTGGAGAACTGAAATTTCATCACTTTTGCATGATAATGTATGTGCAGGTCATTTAGGAATTTCTAAAACTATTGCCAGAATCCGAAGTCGATTTTATTGGGTAGGCTATAAGGATGATGTAATTCAGCATTGTAGTAAATGTTTTGAATGTCAGGCCAGGAAAATGCCCCCAAAACGAATTAAAGCTGAAATGAAGACATATAATGTAGGAATCCCAGTGGAACGTATTGAAATGGATATTTTAGGACCAATTACAGAGAGTCAATTAGGCCATAAGTACATTTTGGTTATAACAGACTGTTTCACAAAATGGGTAGAAGCCATCCCACTCCGATGCATAGATGCTTCTACCATAGCAAAACATTTTGTTGAACAATTTATAACAAGATTTGGCATACCCAGAGAAATTCATACTGATCAAGGGAGACAATTCGAGTCAGAACTGTTTCAGTCCCTTTGTACTTATCTCAAAATAGATAAAACAAGGACTACACCATTTCATCCCCAGAGTGATGGGCTTGTGGAACGTTTTAATAGGACAATTGCAGACATGTTAAGCAAATATATAGCCCCTTCACAGAAAAACTGGGATGAATTACTTCCTTTCATGTTAATGGCTTACAGGTCCTCTGAGCATGAAAGTACTGGTGTCACACCTAATCTGCTAATGCTAGGCAGGGAGGTTGATTTACCAGTGGATCTTTTATTTGGTGCTTCCTCAGACTGTAATTCAAAATTACCTGTAAATAGATATTTAGGTAGTCTTAAACAAAATCTTAGATCTGCTCATGAATTTGCTAGAGCCAAAATGCTCAAAGCAAGTGCTAAACAAAAATTGCATTATGACAGATCCACGACCGTGCCTAAATTCAAAGTTAAAGATGCAGTCTGGCTGCGAATGTTTGCACGTATCAAAGGAAAATCTCCAAAATTACAGTTCCGCTGGGATGGACCCTACAAGATAATTAGCATAATTTCTGATGTTACATACAAGATTCAGAAGAATCAAAAATCAAATTTCAAGGTTATTCATGTAAATAAACTGAAACCATATTTAGGAAAATTGTCTGCATGGTTCAGTGCATAAACTGCAAAATAATAGATGTTTTCAAATAGCATTCCTTAGGCAACCCATAGATTCAGTGAAAGTATCTGAAATTCACTGAAGATGTTATCTATTTCCAGTGCCTACAGATGCCCGAAGTTCAGGATTGTACCAACACAATACTCTTGTGGTACTTGTAAAAAACGCTTCGAAAAGTTGGACTCGCTAAAAAGGCACCACCGGGATAAACATGGAGCCAGGATCACCTGTGAGTTTTGTCCTTACAGTGTGGCTCGCAGCCGGGGGAAGGAGATGGAACGACACATGGCCAACAAACACTCCTTCCCCATACCAGTGAAAACGGCGGGAACGAATTTTTTCCACGATCTTGTGGCCGGACCTTCTACCCCACTTAACAACCAGAACGAGGATTTCATGCTGGAGACCCCGACTACCGACAACATAGAAATAGGAATGGAGGACGAGAGTGTAGATGTTACGGACGAGACGACAGAGGAGAGTTTGGAGGTTTTTGATGGGACTGAGACAGAGTGCGAGACGGAGGAGGGTTCAGAGAATACGGAGGGTTTGACAGCGGAGAGTGTAGATGTAACGGACGAGACGACAGAGGAGAGTTTGGAGAATACGGAGAGACAGGGTATGACAGTGGAGAGTGTAGATGTAACGGATGGGACGGAGAGAGAGTGTGAGACAGAGGAGAGTAGCAAGATGGCGGTGATTGGGGTGGAGACGAGTGAAGTGATAGATGATGGAAGAAAGAATGAGGTTGGGGTGAGTGTGACGGATGATTCAGAGTGGGAGGATTTGGATAGCAAGAAAGACCGGAATGAGAGAAGAACGCAAGAGGTGATGGAGGAAATTATTAAGCTGATGGATCAGCAGGTTCGATTCAAAAGGAAGGGGAATAGTAAGAAGGGGAAGAAGCCGGTCCGGGTTAGCAAGGAGAGAGCTAACGACCGGTTTGCAAATGACCCGAATTTTTTCTTTTTGGGTGCTCCCTCTGTTTATGAGGGTGGAGAAGTAGCAGGAGTTCTGAATAGTGCAAAAGAAAGAGCTCTTCAGGCCGGGGTCGCGAACCCCAAAGTAAAATTTATTCCATCAAATTTGCTGTGCATCCAGAGGGTGGAAGAGGCTACTTTGCCCGATGGGACAAAGTATTCTCTATCCTCCTTCTGGATCGAAAAACCAGTCTGCCAAAAGAGCTAGTGTCAAAAAGGTCAATAATAAAAATTAGAGTAGGAATCTCCACCTTTTGTAACAGGGATTGTTGCTAAGTACTGGTTCAGCCCAGGAAATGGTAAGTTGCTCTCCATCGCAGACATTGAGTCATATCTACCCCTCCTTACAAACTTTCTTCCTTAATTTAGCAACAGTACTGGTTTGGTACCAGGAAAGGGTCAATACCTCCAGGTTGTAAGCGTGAAAAAAAAATGTAAATTGTAAAATGTAAATTAAAGCTATTTCATTTTATTTCAATTTAAAGGAAAATATATTTAGAAGTCAAAAGCATCAAAGTTAAGCCAAAACATTATTAAAGTAAAACATTGTTAAGATTGCAGATAAAGTAGTAGTAGTAAACCGTAGTATATGCCTGGATTTTACAAATAGTGAATACTTTTAAATTATTACAAAGGATATTTAAGATTTAGATACTCCTCTGTAATAGTTGGGATTCATTTAACATAATTATTACTTACCAGAAAGGAGAAATGATAGTACAAAACCAGTAAGAGTAAAATGACATAGGATATTCATGAATTGATATATATATTTAATGTAAATTGCAATGTGGTGTCTTAGTATGGAAGAAGTGAGAGTGTTGTCTGTGTCCATATTATGTGTATGAAATATTCAAGGTTTTAACATGTCAATATTTCAAGGTGATTTGAGATATTATTAGGGTAAAGATAATAAGAGTAGGTCATTTTTTTTTCTCATCACACTATGTTAAGGTTAAGGAAAGATTTCCTCTTTTCTTTGAATCATTATAAAACTCATCATTTCTTTCATTGTAAATATTCATTTAACTCATCACATTTCATTGTAAATATCTTAAACATTTCACTAAGAGTTAGTTGCCTTACATTAAGGAAGTTGTACAATTTGATTTTTTTTTATTGCCTTATATTAAGGATGGATTGTGCTTATATGCTGTTTGGACCGTGATCCCTGATTACAAGTTTCACTGATCGCTCGGTCTCTCAGGAAGTTCGGGACGAACTTTTTGAAAGGCGGGGGGATGTGAAGCATACCTGACTTTGAGTCATCTGCGGTCAGGTTTTGGAAAATGCAAGTTAGCGAGTGTTGACTGTTGATTTAGAGTCGTCATAATTCTGCATATAATGTGTTGAATAATTGCATATATCTGTTGTGTATTGTCCCTTTCGGAAGTATGATCGCGTACAATTCATGGTCTTACGTATTTTTGGTAGCAGCGAATGTTCGTAAATCTTGCGAGAATCTTATCGCGAATGGCGATTGCAGACTTACCTTGTCACTTGGATTCTGTCATCCGCCATTGTTTCGGCTAAATTCACACAACTGAGTTGTTGTGAATGTTATTAATAGATCGCTGATGTAATCAGATCTATATCTCGAGTAGTTTTGATCCATTTCTAGCTTAATTTACCGAATAACTTTTGAATCTTCGATCGTTTGACAACTTCAAATCGAGAACTTTCTTGACATTCATTCGGTCCAGCAGTGTTCGGATTTTATCCTTATAGTCAATACGAATTTATTGACCAATCAGCAAGCCGTACGCCTGGACGGTTCTGTTTGATTGGAGGATTGTCTGGACAGATTCGCTCGGTTAACAACCGTGACGAATTGACCAATGAAGCGTCTGATTTCCTGGACGGTCCTTGACAACCGTCCAACCGAAGGTTATAAAAGGCCAGCGATTCCGGCTGGAAATCGACATTCGGTTCCGGTCACCATCAAGGTTGCCAAAGAACAAACTTAGTCTAAGCTCTCTTTCACTTATCAAATAGATTTAGCCAGTTCTCAAATTATATTTCATCAATCTATTATTGTTGAAAATGAAGTAAGTAGTCGTATATCGATATTGAGTTAGTCGCATCTGCATTTAAAGTAGCCAAGCGTAATGACTTTGCACTTTTAGTTGTTATTCCTTGTTTGGGGGGAGGGACCCGAGGAACTTTGAGTTGTAAGTGGTGGGCGCGCGAGGAGATAGACTGAGCAATACAGAGAAATGATAAACGTCAGGCTGTGAGAGCTAGACGGACATAGCTCATTTTGGGTACTGGGTTCTGGCAGGCAACCCTTCATAGTATTGCTGCAGTTCTCGGCGTTTTGGTACATCAGAGTTACGCTCTGTAGGTGAAGGGAATCGCGTATTTAACTTTAGTTTAAGCTATTTATTTAGATTGTCGCGTTGATCATACTTCCGAGACTAGTGAGCGAGATGTGAGTGTGCGTGTCTTCGTCTATTCGTCTTTAGATTTATTAAATTTATTCATTGAACCCTATTCGGTGTTGTTAAGTCACTCTACCAAAGTTGTTATGAAGTCCGCTCGGCGCGACCCTGGACGGCAAGTCTAAATAGTGAGTCCATGCTACCCTACCCCCGTATTCCAGGGTCGTTACAATTAATATACTATTCCGTCTTTCCAGATGATAACCATTAAATTTAGATGAATAACAATTTTGTCACTAAAGCCTACGTTTTATTTCTTTATTGAAGATTTCTGCCGACACAACATAACTGAAAGCCAGGACTGAAGGAATCAATTCCAGATTGGGTTAGATTCTTTTTACACATGACGGGGGATCCAACAATTTATTTCCCAAATATAAAGGCATCCAAAAAATAAAATGATAATGTCAATTGCATTGTTTGTTATTTTAAAGTAATGATGAATAGAACTCAGGCTACAAAACAATGTTTCTACGGGAGAGAACATAACTATTTTTCGTATAAAAGCTATACCTTACTCTATATAAAAGTATTGTTCTTTACTCTTTAGACTAGACAGAATCATGAAAGTCATAAGACACCTCGTAACCATTATTATGTCAAGATTTATTCGTCTGAAGTGATTTCTATAGATACGTGACTAGAATAATTTAATGAGAAAGTGCCATAAGATGCCCATTCTATTATTAAATACTTGTCAAACAAATGTGAGAATCTGTCATATCAGATTAATGCTCGTTACACCAAAAGTGCATCAACATACGATACAGCTCTGATCTGAAAAAGGACCCTTTTGGTGTGTGAGACCAATACTAGCCTGCGCTTACGCACAATACTGACTAAAGCCTCTCCTACAACCGGTCGTACGTGCTCCTGAGTGCGGTCTGTGTCTTACACTTGGGCATAGTCGTGCGGTGCACACACGTGCAACGTACGTTTTGGTGGATGCAACCACGACGCAGATTTAGAACTTGGGTCATCTTTGAAACAGGAGAGGAGAATCGTTCATCGTGTAGAAGTAAGCATGTAAGTGTGACACAGGCTCTACTTCTCGTGAACGTATATCTAATTCCTCTCACCAGCCCGTAGTAAATATATCAAGAAATAATTGCCCCTTAGTGAAATCAACCGGTTATTCCGCGCGGTAATGGAAACCTTCCATTTCAATTTCGTCAATTTGCACCACCAGTCACGTCAGCTCTTTACTTCGTTAAACTGACAGACGATCTGTGAGCCTCACATGGAGGGAATAATTCAGGGTTTAGAGGGGAAATGTTTCAGATTGTTCTTTCTTCAGCCCTCACCGATGCCTTGGTTTTTTTAAACAAAAAGAAAGGTTAATAAATGATTTCTTTTACCATTAAATCAGTGTGGCTAATAATTAGTCTAAATTTGACTTTTTTTGACAATTTTGTTTTTGTTTCACAAATAAAGAATGTTTTCGTCAAGGACTGATATAAGTTATTTTGCTTAGTCGGTCACGTTCGTAAAAACACGTCTTAAGTGCAACTTAAGCTAAGTCAACGATATGCAGTTTAGTTCACCACAAACATCACCACAAACATAAGACACCGACTCTATAACCTTCTAAAACGAAGGGCTCTATTACGTTCATGGTTGATTACTGTTTTGTCTAAATACATAGTAATTGGTATCTTGCTGGGCTTCCACATTCTGTGCGATGGATACTGGTATTTCACGCTTTGTTAAAGGCACTGGAATCTAAAACACGTGTGCTTTTGTGCCCACGTTGAATTATTTGGACCTTTGAAGACGCCTTAATCGTTTTTCTCTATGTTCGCAAAATTTCGTACCCGTGTTACTTTTGCTACATGTATTCAGTTTTCTCAGTTTTCGTATGCTTTTTGTTGGGTTGATTGAAACGTTTTAAGCAAATTAACCTGTACAGCACATCCATATTGTATTATTGTCTTTATTTCTTACTACTATTTTCGTCTATCTTTGGAAATTACAAAAAGTACGTTTTTGTTAGGAAAGATGTCAAATGACCCCATTTAATTCCGTTCAGTGCCCGCAGCGATTAAGGAAATAATATAATCTCTCAATTATATTACATCATCAGACGACGTAGCTTTGTTAAGGATTAACAGCCAAAATGGTATTAACCTAAGGTAATGCGACACGTGAACAAAATCATAATCAAATGTCGCTAGGAGTTCAGCGAATCCTTGAACTACTAGCGAATCCTTTCGACATGACCCAATCATGCCTTGGTGTTTTATATGAAAATGCATTTTACGTTTGCCAAACTACATGTAACATTTCGAGATTTTGTGCGAGTGATAAACGATATTTTAACGGATGTTAATGAAGAGAGAATTACATGGGTACACTATCATGAATTGGATTAAGTCTCAAATCACTTTTGGGACCATACATTTCCATCAAAATAATTTCTTTGGTGTTCTTAAAAGCCCGGTAAAAATCCAATGGAAATCGAACGTCTTGAATAGCTGGTTTCAATAGCAGACCAATATTCCCAGGCTATCCTGTTACTATAACATAGAGGGCGTGAAGGTACAAATTAATATTTAATTACACGAGAAACAGAAGATGGCTTTTTGACGTGATCAGAAGAAACAGGTCACGCCAATAGGGATCTGACAGAGAACACGCAATCTATATGCGTGATATGCATGTCAAGTTCAAATCTAGATTGTGCTTTTCAGTGGGATTTAGATCTAGCGTGTTATAAAATCTATGTTTTCTCTATAAGTGCGAATAAACAGAGAAATTATAACTTTGATGAATTACTTTAAAATCTTGGTCTTAACGTAGTACACCCCTAATGAGATGCACGCGACATCGGAAATTTTTCGTGCGAATCCTTTTACTGTTGTTACGCATCCGAACCTATTCGGGCGACGTCGTAAACCTTCGGCAGTGGAACTCCACCGCCGAAGGTTTACGACATCGCCATATAATTCCGAGTGACTAAATATAACATCAGCTTGCAGACACCAAATATTTCATGTACGAACATGATAGATCTAGTTGTATGATACAAGTCACTGGTGTTAAATTGTTATAATAAATTTATCCTCAGATAGGTGAGCGATAGATTTTTGGTGTTTTTGTAATGTATTGAAATCCTAATAAATATTTTTAACATTTACAGAATTGACAAAATGTTGTAATAATTTCTGCACTTAATCGCTAGAAGCACGTGCATCGGACAGACAACTGTGGTAATGTTGCAACCAAAATGTACCCCCAGAGAGACAGATGCGACACGTGTGTGAGAAATACGGGAACCTCGCTAATATATCATTGTTTAACTCTTTCAAAAGCGACAATATTATAGGGTGATCCCAAGTCAAATGTGTTGCAGCAGATAAACCGTGCCATTAGATAATTAGAAATTCTACAGTTTATAGCATAAAAACCATTGAGGGGAAAAAATGCTGGTTATCAATTTCAGGACATAAAGACACCAGGGTCCATTTATCATGTTTCAAGTATTTTGACGATCATTGTTTTATTCATTATACTGATATGATATATATCTTTGTTGATATACACGGACAATAAATGTCTAGACAAACCAATTTATTGTTTACAATTTACAGAAACTCATAAATAAGCTGATGAACGCTTCTTGGGAATTGTTGGTAAATTAACGAACCCCCAAAAAGATTTTTCAAACCATATCAAATACAAATGTATACTATATGTTCTGCGATCTGACCAAAATGTTTTTCCTAGCATTTGTAAAGTTTAAAGAATCTGGTCATTTCTTGCCTTTGTGCAATCTGGCTATTATTCGTTATATTCTATTGTAATTTTTGCATGTAATAATGTTAAACAAGAAAAAAATGAATATTGGCGTTTCTGTTATAATGCAGTGGCTTGTCTGAATTCAGGTCCGCTCTAAAGTGAACATTTTGCATGATATAAGTATAAATAATAAGCCGGTGTTTGTGAGATATCTGTCGAAAATGTCGGTTATTTTGTCAGAATTTGGTTTTTTTTCTGTGAGAAATTGGGTTGGTGTGTGGCATGTGACTCAGTCAGGATTCGGGTCATCACTCCCAATGAAACATGGAGTTAGAACAATGAATTATTAAATGTCCGGACAAATCTCCACTGGGATTACGCGCATGTGTCATTGTAGAACTATCACAAAATATAATTGTAAGACGTCTTGACACTTCAATGAATTACTCGTCCTCGGTGAGTGACCAAATCAACGTAACTACAGCTTTTTCAAGCTGTAGTTACGTTGTTTTGGTCGCTCGTTGGTTGGCATCGGACGATGGGTCCAAGGGAGGGATTTCCATGACTTTGATCGGAAATTGACATTATCCGCTTTGTCGGCGTGGAATCATTTTCTGAATGTTAAATAAATGATGATAATGAGTTTGTGTCTTACAAATTTCATGCTAATTATGTCTTGTGTCCGCATTTATAATCAAATCTTGTTTCTGTGCGACATTCTAGTTTGTACAATGACAAATACATGTACGATTTTTAGTTCTATTTGATCTTACAATAGATTTTTAACTGATCGGAAATGTTTGTTTAAGCCCTATAAATTTCTTAATTTTATGAAACCGTCGCTTGGTTGTTTCCTCTCTGGCCAATTTCTTTATTTTGTCGTATTGTTCTCTTTTGGTACAAAACGAGTGGATGAAAGTTTTCTTAGTAGTTTTTTCCTTTGCAAGAAATTACTAGTTAATGTAATATCCAGATACATGTTAAAGGAACACCAAACACCTTATTCGAGACTCGATAGAAAATGTCTGCGATTGACTTGTTTTCGTCGTTTTTCTTTAAAAACCCCATAACTATAGATTTAAACAACATGTAACACCGATGGCGATTTTTTTTTTTCAAGGAAAAGCGCCAAGAAAAGCTTTAGTCTCGTTTTCTTCTGTCCCGAAAACAATAAAGAGGGAAGGATTGTTTATGGAGTATGGCGCACATATGTTTGTCTTCACTTAGTCTACAAACGACTTTCAGAACGGGGATACATATGTATGATAAATGAACATTCTATTGTTTGTCAATATGATGTTCAGATGATTTTAGAACATCAGGTGAACATTTCATTGAGTACATCTATCTTAATTTTTTAGAAGATCGACAATGCAAGTACAGCTACGTTTGATCGGCTAAACTCATTATCTCAAAGACGAGCAGTTTCCTTAAATAATCCCGGGTCTTTAACATCCGAAAAGGACAAAATCTACGACGTTTTCGAACCTGGCCAAAGATATATTCCGTTGACTCTAGTTTCATTTCGTTCTAGAAATTTCAATGGCTTATAATGGCATTGGATTGAGATGCTTGTACGTGGCTTTCGATGAAATGCAGCGATATGTGATCTGTATAGGTGTTCTGAGACATGTTGATATTCATCCTACATTGGTGTCCCCTGATTGTAAAAGCCTATATAGTCTACACGATAATGTCTATTATATCCTCATTCTACAGCACGGAAATAACGTATTTCCCAGTAGAATAACCTATCAGTGATAAAAACAATCATTTTCTTCTGTAAAATCTCCGGGTCAACCAAAATCCACAATAAATGTCATCTGCGAGGATTTTATAATCAATTTTGTCTACTAGTACCAAACCATCGTAACATCAGCTGAAATCAATCACATTTGCAATGTTTTGGAGGCTAACTAAAGGTGTAGTACGTACATACAATATCTCAACCTTGTACTGTAAATTTGAGCTGGACTTTTGAAAAAAAAGCTTTTTGAGCCCTTTTTATCACCATCGGCCAAGATCAGCCTTGAATATGACGTGAACAACATATAATAAGAAGAGTAAAAGAATATGTTGATTGAATTATACATATATGTGACCCATCACGCTAGAAGGGACCTTAAAGAAAGTGTGAAAAATATCAGACTAGGGCCGATACTTTTCACTTTTATATAATTTTCTAAATTTGGAATGTTTTCCATATCTTACTATATGTTCACTTTTCGCATACAGTATCTAGATGAACTTTGGTGAGTCTGATAAATTTGTCAAAATTTGGACTTTTGGAGTTCGGATGAGGTCCCTTTTAGCGTGACGGGTCACATACGCTTTCGGATGGACTAAACTACCCAACAAGTACCAAAAACCCGACTCAGAAAGCACACAAAACATCGTGTAGACAACAAAGGTACCAAATCCCAAACATATCGTGGGATATGAATTTGTTTTATTACATGGCGCCCCATATCAATGTTTAAAAGATTAAATCTGTACGCGCTCATCCAGACTGAATCATGAATCAATTTGTTGGCAGATATCGTGGTTTTGTTGGAATTTGTTTTGTGAAATCTTGGAGTCGTATCAAGTTATATGTTTAAACGGCATTTCTGCCAAACAATGTCAAACGGCTTGGAAACGACAGAGTTATAGATAAGAGAAGCATTCTAGATTTGTTATTTCGAAATCCAAAACCTATGTTGTGGATACTCATTTGAATCGTCTCGATGAGACGATTCCAATGATTACCCACAACACATGGTTTAATAAACAACAAAATGAAATATTACGTTTTGAAAAAGCTGGAAAAACTATAATCTGTTTACATTGGCTGCATTACCCTACTGGGAATGATAGTCCTTTTTACGATGTATAAATGGTATTTTCATCCGTAAACGTTGCCAATTAAAATAGGACGCCAATGTCTGGGCTAGCTAGCTGGATTTTCGAATTTAGCTTCATTAAAATGATGTGAACGTTTATTTTTTTTTTTTATTTTTTTTTTTTTTATTTTTTTTTTTTTCAAAGTATCAGTCATTCGTAGTTGGGCTCATCCGATTTGCAAACACTAATCTATGCTAAAAAAATATCGATACATATATGACACTATTCAGTAAACAAAGCACAGAACTTGTCCCAAACTCTATGAAATTGTGTTTTCCAAAAATATAACAGGATCTACCTGGTACCACTTTGATACAAGCAGTAAAGCGTTGTTGACAAAATTATATTTGAGCCGGAGTCCGTTATGGTATTTGAGAACAAGTCCAGAAGACGTATTCGCCTACTTTTATAAATCAATTATCTAAAATAAATTTACAAGAAAATCCATCTGATTAGCCGAGACATACGGATAGACCACAGCGTAGTTTCAAAGGTAAACATGGAATACGACTGGTTGATACCACCCCTGGTCAGCCGTTACATACGCAAAGTCTGATCAAGATCCTTGTTGTTCCATAGTAGCTTATTACTGACCTATAGATATGAGTTGCAAGATGTATTAGATAGAGGCTGTATAGAAGACTCTATGCGAAATAAACATTCAAATGCGCGCAGCGCATTGAATGTTTATGTCGCGTAGAATCTACTACTGACTTAGTGTTCGCTAGCGGTACATTGGAGACTGGGCGTGGCTATGTATTGACGTCACATAAACTAGCCGACAGCCCGTTTATGCGAAATAGAGCGGCGAAATTTAAAAATATACTGCAATTTAATTGATCCAAAAAGTAGGTCGAACACTAAATCAGAATTTGTCCCGATCAGATAACATTTAGACACAGGTTGATCTGTGAACATGGTAGTGTCAAATGATGTAATTAGGTTCCGTTTTCCAGATCACAATTTAATTGTATCTATAATCGAGGACATAGAATCGTATTTTTCCTAGCATTGAGAGATTAAAATCACAGAATTTTCTCCGAATACAATAACGTAAAACAATTATGATATAGGGATACCAGATTTCGTTCAAACGTAAATAAACAATTACATCGCTTAATGTAAAACTTAGTGACCTGTGAAATAGCTGCATTCCAGGCAAACATTGAAAATAGAAACCATGCTATTAACTCAATACACAAAGTAGGCATGGGGGAATAACCAGACAATGGATTCTGGTTTTTTGAAGGCGTGTCATAGAAAAATAATCAGATTATGCTTGAAATAACCTGTTTTTTTTTTTTTTTGTTTTGTTTTTTTAACAAATTCAAGAAAATCTCCTGCTTTTGGTAATGATAACTCCAAAAATAAGATTGAAACAAAAAAGAAAGGAATTTTAAAAACAGCAAAACATTCGTTTAGATATTCCATGTATTGTTTAAAGCTTTGTAAAATTTATTGTGTGTTCGTAACATTATCTTGAACTTCACAATTTTACTCAACATTTTTCTGAAACAATTTTACACAAATTGGAATTGATAGCGATTGCAGACGACAATATATATGTTGATAAATAGCAAAATTGTGTAAAAAATAGTTACAGGAAATATTGAGTGATATTTCGAAAATTCTGGTTATCAGCATTTTTTACCTCTCAATGTTTAGATAACCTCTTTGTGTAAGCGTCGAAAAACAGATTTTAAGGGAGGAATCATAAAACGTCCAGGAATTTATTGGGATAAGCAGAAATATGTTATGTCATAATGCCTGGAGAATCACCCGACTCATCTTGCAGTGTTTTATTCTTTTCCAAACGACAAACATTTAGAATCCGTATGCGCAGAATATGTTTATCAATACTAAAGGAGAAAATCCTTGTTATCAGTTTAATTATTCTTCGTTTCTCTCAATACTTTCCAGTGATTTTTATACGCCGCCGGAGGCGGACGTATATTGGCACCATCTTCTCCGTCCGTCCGTCCGTCCGTCCACTTTTCTTGTGAGCGCAACTTCTCCTAAGTTTCTGGATGGATCTCTTTGAAAGTTTGTCAATGTTACAATGTATCACCTTAATGGGTAGATGTGCATGAAGTAAGAATTTTATGGTTCATTTTTGCCTGAGTTATGCCCCTTTAAAAATTAGTCTCTGGAGCTTATTGAAATTGAAGCCTTGTGAACGCAACTCCTCCTAAGTTTCTGGATGGATCTCTTTGAAAGTTGGCCCATGTTATCACCTTGATGGTAAATGTACATGAATTAAGGATTTTATGGTTCATTGATTTTTGCCACAGTTATGCCCCCTAAAACTTTAGTCTATTGGGCTTATTGAAATTGCAGCCTTGTAAACGCAACTCCTCCTAAGCTTCTTACTGGATCTTAATTAAAGTTAGTCCATGTTATCACCTTAATGAGTAGATGTGCATGAGGTAAGGGTTTTATGGTTCATTGATTTTTGCCTCAGTTATGCCCCCTTAAAACTTAGTATCCGGGGCTTATTGAAATTACAACCTTGTGAACGCAACTCCTCCTAAGTTTCTAACTTGATCTTAATGAAACTTGGTGGATGTTATCACCTGAATTTGTAGACGTGCATGAATTAAGGATTTTATGGCTCATTGATTTTTTCCTGAGTTATGCCCCCTTAAAACTTAATATCCGGGGCTTATTGAAATTGTAGCCTTATGAACACAACTCCTCCTAACTTTTTGTCTTGATTTAAATGAAACTTGGTCAATGTCATCAATATGATTTGTAGTTGAACATGGATCAAGGATTTTATGGTTCATTGTTTTTGGCAAGAGTTATGCCCCTTGACACTTAGTCTCTGGGGATTAATGATATTTCAGCTTTGTGAACGCAATTCCTTCCAGGTTTTTGACTGGATATTTATAAAAAAAACTTGTGAACACAACTTTTTACAGGTTTTTGTTTATAAATCCTTGTCAATGTCATTTTTGTGTCTCAAGTATTATAAGTAGCGGCGTATATTGTGACTATGGCGACGAATGGATTGTTTGATAGAGGATTAATATCCATGTACTTTCTGACGAGTTCTGTCTATCAACAATGCAGTCAGCATGATAGGCGTCGATGCAATTAACCTTTTACATTGATGAAATGTAAATGACATGCAATAATTCTAGTAATAACGTTAGTGAAATGGTGTAATAATGTTTTGGATTTGTCTGTCAAGAAATATCCTTGAATGTAGCATTCTGAGAAAGTGCTGAGTTCAGTGTAACGGTAATCAAACGAAAGTACAAAATGTTCGTCTCTTTTTCGCCAATAAAAAAATCGTACTGCAGAACACTTCTTTACTAATCAAAATGGTGTTTAATCCAGAGTTATCCCCAGGCCTAAATTCATGTTAAAGTAATAAACAAAAACAGAAGTTGGCTGTTAGAACTTTGTTCGTCCGTATATAGACTTCAGATCACATGGAACAAGATTCACATTGAAACTTGTTTCAATAGATTGATCGTATAGAACGATCTAAAAAGACCAAGTGTTCAATCACGTTCTCAAATGTTTTCACACCGATTTGGTACGGGTTTTACACCCGTCTAACCTAACCCATTACAGGTTAGACGAAGCCAAAATTGGGCACACAGAAAAGTAAACGGGCCGGTATTTTTTTCAAACTATCTTTACATATTTTTGAGAAAATCATCCTCAAAAAGTGGGTGATAATGCATCTTTAACATTTATGGAAAAACAAGAAACATGGCCTTGGACTACAGGAGACGCACGCCAGATGAAATGTGTAAAGGGCATCTTCCTTCTATATATATATGAGAAACAGAACAGAAGTTCTTGTACTTATCTAAACGAATTTTGCAAGAACATTTAATATGAAGTAGTGTTTCTCGTGTTCTATAGTATACATTATGTTTTAAAACTAAATGATGGATTGTTTTTCGATATTAGATAAGACCTTGCTCCTATATATAATTCATCTAAATAAATGTGCGCTTCATGCAGCTTGCTTGTAAAAAGTTTGGTTTCATATTTTCTTAAGTACCTGCAGACTATTATCTCATTTTGTTGTGTGTAGACTCTAGTAAACATTTTCTGATTTGCAACTTTATCGGACAAGTCAATGTATATATGATAGTAGTAGAGTCTCGAGGAAAAAATAACAAGATTTTAGAATTTTCCCATCAAAAAGAGGTGCAGACGACAAAATGATAATACTCTAAATTGTGTATTGTGATGGTACAAAGGTCCGAGAAACGGAGAAAGTGTATATTTAAATGCATTCCATTACCATCACGATTTAATCGACCGAATACAAATGAATATTGCATATTTCTGATAAGGTTAATCAAGCTTGGGACTAATGTTATAAGTACCTCGCTATGTTCAAAAACTGAATATTTCATAAACTTTGAGCAATTAAGTGAGTCGCGTTTGAGTGCCTTTATGCTCCAATTGAGTCAACAAGGCATTTTTAATAAATTTGTAGACCATAAAAGTGTTTTGAGCAAATATGTCGTCGGCTTTGTTCGAAAACACCGTAACTACAGATTCAATAAGCTGTAGTTACAGCATTTTCGAACGACACTAAAGCAACTATGGATCATTTGATATGAACTCTGGTACTTTCACATTTATGTTTCTCAAATGGACAGTAAAATCTGGTAAAATGACACGCGTGAACTTTATGATAGGTCCATCAAGCTTATGACCCCCAAAGGAACACAAAACTTATGATTTCGATCTTTGTCATAAGTCGCCAATTAGATATGGACAGATGAGTTCTAACATACATAGCTATTTAATATTTTACAGTCAAATTTTAAGAAGTGATTATCGCCTTGCTAGTCCAGAATTGTAAATACGATGGTACATGCTTTTACTAATATATAAACAAAACGAAGAACTTTCACGGTGTATAATCACGTGACTCAGAATTTCTTATAATCTTCAACATCTTTTTTATTACTTGACCAATTTGAATTCGGGTTGAAGCAGAGAAGGTGGGAAAAGGCCGGGAATAAGCTGGACGTGTTGGATTTTTGAAAATTCAACTGATAAAAAAGTTATTGAAGATAAACCAAAATTCTGGGTTATCTTCAATTACTTTTTTATCAGTTGATTTTACAAAAATCAACCACGTCCATCTAATGCGTGACATCTGCCAACATTCTCTGCTTCAAACCGAATTCAAGTCGGTCCAGTATTGACGAAGTTATTGAAGATTATTGGAAATTCTAAGTCACGTGATTATACACCGTGACTTTGTTCCGCTAAGCTTTCGTCGGTCTAATAAATATTACGAAAATTCTCAAGCAAACGAAACGTATTTTACTATTTTTTGTATTCTGTGGTTTATTTCCAGATTTCGACCACTGTCCATCAAGCTAGATTACTCATGATGGGATATTGACGTGGTCATTATTTCCTGGTGATTAAAAGCATGTTGACACGCGTGTGTAGTAATGTAACATAAATATTAATAGGGAAATATCCATTACCCGACGGATCGTTACTGGGGATGTAGTACCAAATAGCATGATACTAATTCAGTCAATGGAGAAAAATAAAAACAATAATATCATGATAAGTCCTTCAGAGGGTTGAGCTCAAACATTATTTTCAACACAAGCAAGAATGTTTATTCTTTATAAATCAAGGAAAGCAGAAATTGTTTCCTCGCTTAAACTTTTGGACACATTTTCGTAACTCCTAAAAGCTTTGACAACGAACACTTAATTGATAAATGCAATCTTACATGTACATCTGCAAAATGCATCTTGTCCTAACATGTTTATGAAGTAATGTGATTGTACCTTGATCTGGCACTTTACTTCTATGTACTCTGAATAATGGCTTGAACCACTAAAGATTGACTCAATATTCTATTCCTCTCAGGGACATACAACACGTGTAGAACCTCCAGCATTAGCTCAGGCCGGTGAACCATGGTGTAAAATAGCTCACCGGGGAAAACACAGCGATCTATGACGATCGTTCTTCAATGATCAGAGATAAGATAACAATGCCATTGTAAAATGCATAAGTCAAGCCTCAGTTCATCCAGTTTGCTGGAATCTATAATTTAGATTAACTGATGTACATGTATGTGCAAGTAAATGTTTAAGCATAGTTGCTTGCAACGACTACCACACATAGCGATGTCAACATTCTTAACCCTTTCCCAAAACAAAACCCGGATTTGGAGTTCCTAACAGAAAATGTTTGGGGAAATATTGAGACAAAAGAAGAAAATGCTGATAACCAGCATTTGCTCCTTTTGCCTCAATATTTTTGGGGGCTTTTTGTAGACAAATTCTTTCTTTCTACATCAACTTTGTCGTCTGTAGCAGCTTTCGAATTGGACCACTCTAAAATTTTGCCATCCGGTAATTGGTTAATATGATCTTGATTTAGGATTCGTTATTTGCATTATTTGGAAAGATGCTTCACAGCCACAACTTTGGATTGGTTTGGTAAAAAAATTGTTGGTGATAAGCACTTTAGTCTTTATCCTCGATGCTTTCTGTACAATAATAGAAAAATAGTCCCCACTTGAATTATACATATTATATATAATTATACATATATACGAGGGGCGTTCATTAAAGATTTCCCCTAACCTACTTCCAATAAGCAGAGAGAATTGAAACTTGGCACAAATATTAATCTTTCTCTACATAGCCTCTAGCCAGGAGAGACACACTTCTGCCATCGTTATATGCAGTTTTGGAGACCTCTTCTGTAGAACACCGTAGATTGTGCCCGAAACCTTGCATTGACTTGATGGTGGCATCACCATTGACAGACTGTGGGTGCTCAGGATTCAGGCGGTTTCCACAGACTTACGTCCACACTTGAACTGAGTATACCAGTGTTTGACAACGTCATATGATGGGACATCATCCCCACAAACTTCTTTCATCTCATCAAATGCCTCCATGGGAGTGCGACCTTTCAAATACAGGAATCCGATGACTGCTAGCTCCATCACGCTACCTTACTTAACTTCAGCACACGGAAATGAGAAACAAATTACATTTCAGAGCTGCAAATTTTCATGTGACCTATAGAGGTATGCGGTGATGTATGTGTACAATTTCAACTTCCTACCTCAACTGAAAGTAGGTCAGGGGAAATCTTTAATGAACGCCCCTCGTATATTATTATATTATGGTCTAGTTTTTTTTTATTTTCCTAATGCATTACGCCTTTTAAAATATGTAGTGAATAGACAAAATGCTGTTGTTCAACCTTTTCTCATTTCCCCTCAATACCGGTATATTCGAGGTATCAAACGGACAATTTCAAAGCTTGGTATAATAAAGTGTTAAGCATCTCTTGCCTGCATTGAAACGGCTGATATAACTCAGACGGTCACCCATCGTAAAGCAGAAGCTCTCTCCACATGCATTCTTAATGCAATTCAATAAAACAAAAATAATGTGAAAGGGGGAAATTGAAAAATTGTTAAAGGCCAATTGTACAATCGATCGTTGTACGGTCACCATGGCTTGTGGTCCATGACAAATTCGTGAGTCAGATGTTGAGTCGATATGTTTGAAACAGACCACCTGTTATGGTCTTCCGAAGTGCATCATAAATCGTTTAGCCATTCTTCCAATTCTGAAAAAAAAAATGGTCGAGGAGCAAGCAAAAATATAGGAAAGTGCTATTATATGAGACGATATGTGTTATTTCACCAAACCATTCTCTGATACACATTGTGTAACAATGTACTAATAACGAGGGACATTATTAGTCATTTTAGTCGCAATCTATATAATATATCTACTAAACAGTTTATAATTATATTGTAGTCCGTCTGATGAAATCAAATAAGGGGGCTATTTAAGGAGTTCGCTGCACCCCCCTAGGTACCAAGGTTGTTATATACCATTTTAAAGCCTGAAATATGCTGGATACGATGCACGATGTTGTCAAGTTGTAAACCTGTGCAGGTCCCGTGTAAACACACAAATATGTGGGTGGGGTAAGACAACACATAAATTATTTGAAATGCATTTGTCAAATAGAAATCGTCTTTTACCCAATTACTTAGGAATGCACTCTTTCGAATTCATAAAACCACAATCAAATAAACCAGAAGAGATATACAAAAGACATTTCAATCAATTTTACGCAGAAATAATGCTCATATATCTCGTCAATTTGCATATGGTGGGTGGGGTAATTTATGCACAGTAAAACACTTAGCCACACAAACAAATAATCACATTATTGCTCCACGAAACGTTTGCATAACCGTTTTTAGATTGAATACAACTTATTTAGGTCTTGGTAAAACATCTCTACCCAATATTTTAACAGATTTAAGCAAGACACAGTTCTAGGCTTCTCTTGAAAATGCCCCCTCTTTCCCTGTATCTTACAATATAGTCCGTCTAATTCTTTCAAATAAGAGGGCCTTTTAAGGAAATCGTTTCACCCCTAAGCATCGATGAACCAATGTTGTTATACACCATTTTAAAGCTTGAAATGTGCTGGATACGATGCACGATGTTGTCAAGTTGTAAACCTATGCGGGTCCTGTGCAAACACACAAATATGTGGGTGGGGTAAGATAACATATACATAACTTGAAATACAATTTTCAAATAGAAATCGTCTTAAACCCAATCACGTAGGAATGTACTCATTCGAATTCATCAAATTACTCTGGAATAACCCAGAAGAGATATACAAAACACATTTCAATCAATTATACGTAGAAATAATGCTCAGATATCTCGTCAGTTTGCATGTGGTGGATGAGGTGTTTTATTAACAGTAATATACTTATCCACAAAAACAAATATTCGCATTGATGTTCTTTGAAACGTCTGTATAACCGTTTACAGATTAAATACAACTTATTTGGAATTTAGTAGAACACATTCACTCTACATTTGTATATCTTGACACATACATACCAGACACAGTTCTAGACTACTCTTGAAAATGCCCCCACCACCTATATCTTACAGCATAGCCCATTAGATGAAATCACACAAGGGGGTTAATGAAGGAGTTGCTGCATCCGACCCCGATGTACCAATGCTGTTATATACCATTTTAAAGCTTGAAATGTGCTGGATACGATGCACGATGTTGTCAAGTTGTAAACCTGTGCAGGTCCCGTGTAAACACACAAATATGTGGGTGGGGTAAGAAATGCATTTGCAAATATAAATCGTCTTAGACCCACTCTTTTATGAGCGTTCTTAATCAAATGCATGCCATTATGATTGAAATAAGCAGAAGTTATATAGAAAATACATTTAAATTGATTATACGCAGTTTATACGCAGAAATGATTCCAAGGAGTTAGTCAATTTGCATATTGTTGCTAGATTATTGTTATACACAGTAGAAAATGTACTAGCCACACAAACAAATACTCGTTTTATTGTTTCTTGAAATGTTTGCACAATCGTTTATAGATTAAATACAACTTATTTGGACATTGGTACAACATCTTTACCCAAATTAATAGATATAAACAAGACATAGGTCTAGGCTGCTCTCAAATGTCCCCTCTTTCCCTGTAGCTTACAATAATCTCTGCTTTAACCATTCATAGTAAGATAGCAAAACTCATTTTGTATGGATCAATCCTTGCAAGAGCATCCACTGAAAATATTTTAGCATTCTTTGATATAAAAGATATATTGATTGTTGAATCCAAAAGATTTCACTGCACAACACACTAATGATATGATAGCGTCCAAGATGGCGGCCAACAGTAGATATACACATAGAATAGATACATCGAACATTCATTTTGATTCTGACTTGATCTGGAAAATGATACAAATAATGTTGAGGACAGTAAAGATTCACACAAAGATGAATATTTTAACTTTAAGTAATGGTTAATAAGAGGGACGTAATTAATTTCTGAATGACCCTTTTGGAGTAAAATACCTTCATGGGCTTAGCAAAAAATCTCTTTTGGAGAATCGTTTTGTTAATTTCATGTTTCCACTTGAATTACTCCGTAAATTTCTTGATCTTTACCTATTTTTTATAAATACTAAAAAAAAGAAACACAATTCAGCTATTGTGATCAAATGAGCCTTCTATGCCCTTATCGAAGATGTTGCAATTTAACTCTTTTAATATTGCACTTTCGAATAAATCAGACAATTGTATCAAGAGTTTACTGTCCTCGAAAAATTGTTAAAATGCTTTTTATCCAACCTCGGATACCTACACATGCTACAATGTGTTTAACCTCTGTTACAAAATCTTAAAATTCAATTGGTGATACAGCTGACCGAATGCAGTCATTTCATTGATTCTCTCGGCACTTATTTAGGGAATATTCAACCAAAACGGTCCTTAAAAGAGAGCGCTTGTCTGATTGTACGGATCAATGTAACTTTTCGCATGCTTTTTCGTCTGTTGATACAAAAGATTTATAGCTACTTTCGCTAGAGAACGAAATTGTGTGAGTTAGCTGGGTCTTCGATTATGGTTTTGACAAATCTTTAACAAAGTTTGCAAGACGGTGTTGATCATACGACCTAGGGCATATACGAGTAAGGGATGTTTTATTATATTGTCACTCTCGTCATTAATTTGTATGATATAATGTGTGATGTGTATCAAAACGCATTTGATTTGGAATTCTGAAGGACGGGAATTCAACACTATAAAAATGAAAACTTGACAAGACTTGATAACACTAGGTTACTGATTTGTCACAAAATTGAGGATGATTTGGACATTTCTCATAGATTTTAATTTGATTGGGGTTTTTTTATATAAGTATAGTTTGCCTTTATTTTTCTTCATTTCTAATCTTATATATGGTATTCTATGTCTATTGCAATTATATATTTTAAGTTGTATTCTCCATTTATCCATCTGAAACAATTACATACATGTATACTTTTGGCTCTTCTTTTTAATTTGGTCATTCACATTTTGCTACATCACTCTTGTGTACCACAACTAGTTTGTCCTATTCTTTAAAGACATAATTGTTACAAACCTTTATAAGTTGATGCAAGCTCTTTATAATAAAATTCTTCTTTTTAAGCATTCCATGGACATTCACACTGAATTCCAGTGATGCTAATAATTATGTCTCGTCGAAATTTGGATTCACAGTTTAAAAAAAACTGGCTTTAACAAGTATCGTAGTGACAGCAGTAGTTTTAGTTGAAAAGTTTTAAAGGCTAATTGATCAGATAATATAGAATGATATACTTTGATACTTCCCCATCTTATGGTGAAAAGTGTACCTATCATATAAATATTATAAAGATTATATTGTAAAGGTCATTTTATAACGCAATGGCTTTCGTCATAATTTCGTTAAGCCATGCGTTCAAAATATGGTTTTGTAAACTAATTACCATCACATTTCATCTGTTCCATCGAATTTGGATTACTACTTTGGATATATTTTTTCTGGAAGTTTAGGTCCGAATCGGATAAATAAATCGCAATACATCTCCCACTCAATTAATGAATATATCGTTTTCTCATTAACGACAACGTAAAAATTCTTATAATATATACAACCTAGATAAGCATTGCAATATCCATATTATCTAAGACGTATTCTCATTTTGTGCCATTAGGTAGCAGTCTCGAATTGACTTCGTTTGTATTAGCAAAACTGACGTTTCAGACTTCATTTTACCACACAATTTACAAATATAAACACATTCTGAAAACATGTTACAATAAGTTTAATAGCTATAAAGTGACTGAGGCCTATGGTTATCATAAGCACTACAGCCATCACGATTATACGCTGTCATTGTGCGATTATGTGCACCGATAGCACATCTTTAGTGTGATCACCACAAAAAGAATCTCTGTAATATTTTTCTTATCACAATGTAATCCTTATGAGATTGAGACTGATAATTCCAATTCTTGAGAAAACAGTCCCAATGAGCACCCATACTTCCCACAGTTTTGAGGAATTTTCTTAAACAAAAACTATTTACAAGTACATCTTACATACCTACAGTCTAATTTGAAGCTTTAAAACATGTATTAGTTCCCCCCAATTTAGGATAAAACGTCGCTATTTTCCCCAATTCCACTGGCCCAGGGCCCAAACACATTATGTAGCAAGACCCTGGGCCCTGACATCACTTTCTTATTCATAAGAATTTAGTTTAGTTAATTTCTAAATTCTTAAGATAGAATCTTGAAGAAAGTTAAGTCCATTTTTAAAAAATCATGGATCCGTCATTGCCCTTTTCTTGGTGAAATCGATTGAAATGTGTTTGTATATCGCTTCTGGTTATTTCAATCATAATGCCATACATTTGAGTGAGAAAATTTCTAAAAGGGTGGGTCTAAGACAATTTATATTTGACAATTGTATTTCATTTTTTCATCTTACTCCGCCCACATATTTGTGTATTTACACGGGACATTAACAGGTTTAAAACTTGACAACATTGCACATTGTATCCAGCATATTTCAAACTTTAAAAAGGTATATAACAGCATACATCGGGGTGGGATGCAGTAACTCCTTCAATAGCCCCTTGTGTGATATCATCTAACGGACTATGTTGTAAGTTACAGCGGGAGGGGGGTCAAGTGCAGTATCAAACTGTGTTTTGCATATATCTGTTAAGATTTAGAGTGACGGTATTTAACTTAGATCCAAATAAGTTGTATTTAATCTGTAAACGGTTGTACAAACTTTTCATGGAGAAATAATGCGATTATTTGTTTGTGTGCCTAAGTATATTATTGTTTATAAAACAGCCATAGCCACCATATGCAAATTGACTCAGCTTATAAACAATTGAAACGTATTCTGTATATCCAATCTGGTTTATTTGATAATAATTTTATGAATTTGAATGAGCACAATCCTAAGGTTGGGTATAAGAAAATTATCATTTGGCAAATGTATTTCAAGTAATGTATTTGTTGTCTTGCCCCACCCACATATGTGTTTGTTTACACGGTACCTGCACAGGTTTACAACTTGACAACATCGTACATCGTATCCGGCATATTTCAAGCTTTAAAATGGTATAAAACAACTTTGGTACATCATGGGTAAGGGTGCAGATAATTCCTTAAATAGCGCCCTTTTTTAATATCATCTGACGGACTATATTGTAAGTTACAGGGAAAGATGAGGCATTTTAAAGATCGGCATAGAACTGTGTCTTGTTTATATCTGTCAAGATATTGGATGAAGATGTTTACTAAGATCCAAATTAGTTGTATTTAATCTATAAATGGTTGTACAAACGTTTCACGGAACACTAATGCGAATATTTGTTTGTGTGGCTAAGTATTTTACCGTGCTTAAATTATTCCACCCACCATATGTAAATTGACGAGATATATGAGCATTATTTCTGCGTATAATTGATTAAAATGTGTTTTGTATATCTCTTCTGGTTCATTAGATAGTATTTTTATGCATTCGAATAAGTACATTCCTAAGTTATTGGGATTAAGTGGATTTGTATTTGAAAAATGTATTTCAAATAATTTATTTGTTATCTTACCCCACCCACACATTTGTATGTTTACACGGGAGCTGCACAGGTTTACAACTTGACAACATCTTGCATTGTATCCAGCATATTTCAAGCTTTAAAATGGTATATAACAACCTTGGTACCTAGGGGGGTGCAGCGAAATTATTTTTTACCTGGGTCATCAGACGGACTATTGTTGCAGGACAATTTTTTGCTACTGTAGCCCTTTCCCAAACGGCAAATATTTTGGGTGGTCCCGTTCAAAAGTTGCTCCAGATGACAATATTGGTGTGGTTAAAGACAGATTTTTTGTAGAAAATAGCTGGGAAAATATTGAGACAAAAGGAGAAACTGCTGGTTATCAGCAGTATCTTCTTTTGTGTCAATGTTTTCCCAAGCATTTTCTATTAAAGACGTCAAAACCAGGTCTTGTTTGGGAAAGGGGTAGTCCGTTAAGGTTAAAAGAACTCACTTTTTTGTGATTTTATCAGAAATTTTGTGATTCTGTTTGTACTTCATGATGCATGGCCTTTTTCTGTTGAATTGAAATTCAAATTTCCGGAAATCAAACACATTAAAAATGACGTCATCCATTATGAAGCTTGGTCTGGCATTGACACTTGCGGTACACGTGTATTAGAGGATATCCCTTGTCGTACGGGCGACCCTTTCCGCTTAACTACTCACTTCATTTAACTTATTGATGGGACATTGATTTATTGCGAATGATTCATGATTTAATGGATCGGAGGAATTCCGAAGTTGCCAATATTAATGAATTGTTATGTTAGTAATATGCAGTAGTTCGAAACTATTGTATGATGAAATAAGTTTGTGTATCGATAATGATTACCATAGGCAATCACTTAATTTGCCGGTAAATGATTACATGTAACAAAATGGAAAATTAAGAAATTATTTCTTTCAAGGATTTTAAACCATTCCCATACAATGACTATTTTGATGCAATTTCAGACTTGTCAAATTCAAAGGCTAGCGCAGACGACAAATTGTCGATAACGATAGGAGAGTTGTACAAAGTTCAGTATTCTCATCTCTCGTTCTTATTTCATTTTTGGCACATCAAAATTTGGTTTAGTTTAGGAAAGTGTTCTTTCAGGCATTCGTAAGTGACCGTATAGTTTTAAATGCATTTGCTAAAGTCATTCAGTCAGCAAGCAACCTCTTGTTTTGTTCTTGAATAAGATCAGTCCATCACATTATAGTTTTGACATATTTTTGTATTTGCGCCAGTAATCCGAGTCTTCTCTGATGTAAATACGCTCTTTGATATTTTGATTTTTCGCTATTTACTTATTAATTTATTTATTTAAAAAGCGAAAAAATCAAAATATCAAAGAGCGTATTTACATCAGAGAAGACTCGGATTATTGCGCCAGTATATTTGTGGTTCCAAATGAAGCACGACATTTCTATCTGCTAAACTAATTATTACTGTACAGAAATTGGAAAGCTTATAAGTAGGTGGAAAGTAGATAAAGAAAATTAGAATCAGATTGGATTAAATGATTCGCCCGATATTTGACATCTTTCTTGGGAAACGCTTGTCACCAATTTCGTCGCTTTTCAACGAAACCCTCGTAACTGCAGCTTGTTTTAAGCTGCAGTTACGAGGTTTTGTTGAAAAGCATCGATATGGACAGTTCCAAATAGAACGCTGTTGTTGAAAAAACGTGCGTATCTATAGGTTGGGGTGGGTTCCAGAGCTCCTTTTTACATCCCAATGAAATTGGCTAAAAAATGTAGGTTATCAAAATGATTTTGTATGAATTGTTCATGCGCAGATTCAGAGGTGGCCGGCAGGTCAGAAATTCTCGTAATCAGTATTTTCTTTTTTGCCTCAATGATGTCCCAGTATATACTAGAGAGTCAAAACCTTGTTGGTGTTGTTATAAAATCCCGTAACTACGACTTGAATCAAGCCGTAGTTACGATTTTTCATTACAACATCTACGAAATAATATTGTTTGTCCGAAATAACGTCACGGTTAACTGAATAAAATCACTCCCTTTTTCGTTACACGCATTATGTTATCCGGTAACCCATCCTCGTCATGTAACAATAGTATCCGGTATCAAGGACCCCGTTATATCATAATCCCGGACAATAGAGCCGTCCTAACAGATGTGCTGGTGACAATGACCTGTAATTATTGTCATTACAACTCGCTGCTGTTCAACAAAAAACTCGTAACTGCACCTTAAAACAATCTGCAGTTACGAGGTTTTCGTTGGAAAGCGACGAAAGATAATACTTGTCCACGGCCATGTTTACATGACCCCTTCCATAACAATCAACCAATTTCATGTCGTAACTGATACAGACTTTAGAAAATATTGAAACACAAGAAGAAAATCGTCGCTTTTCAACAAAAACTTCGTATCTGCAGCTTAAAATAAGCTGCAGATACGAAGTTTTTGTCCAGATAAGCATCGAAATGCTGATTCAGTTTCTTGTTCACCACTGTTTACTACCTTAGAAATGGGCCAGGATCTGGAAAAACGTCCCTTAAAGCAGTTTCAAAAAATGAGTTTCAAGATCAGCATGTTGTCAAATGCAGCCCAATGTGCACCCATGCTGCTCTCTTTAAGTTACTACAGGTCAAGAAGAAGCTATTAGAGAACAACATGTATCCTGATCAGACTGTGCGTATGCACAGGCTGATCTGGATCTATGTTGGGCTCAAAAGCCTTAAGGGACGTTTTTTCCAGATGCTGGCCCAAATTTTTATTATCATAAACATCTTTAACATGAGCGGATTGGGATTAGTAAGTCTCTTCAAGAACTTGAAAAAAATACTTCTATTAAATATATTTAATTGGATCTTTGATCAGCAGAATTCTTATACTTTATGACTTCTGTTATAACATGACAAGATATTTTATAGGGACAATGTGTTAATTTGTAATAAATGGTAAATTAGTTCACGGAAACCCATATATCGCCCCCGTGAATATGGTATACAGTTTCATTTTTTGGACTGTGTTTAATTTTTGATAGGGAAAACAAATTATGGAGAGAAATCCCAAAGGGAATATAATGTTGTTATAATTCCGCGTTATTTCCAGTTATTATTTTACAATTTTCGTTCCCACGTGAATAATTAAACCAGGAGAGCTTGCAATATTCTCTATGATATTATTATCTCATTTCCAACAAAAAAACTAAAACCCAGCACATGACCGCTTCATTATTACATAAATTGATCTTTTTCAAAGGCTGGACATAATTGGAGGCTAAAGAAAAATATTTGAAAAATAATGGCCTGCCAAATGGTTATTAAAGATGTGGAACATGTTAATTGCGTGTTGGCTTATTCATAATTTGTTATACATGTACCTCTTAAAGGGACATTTCATTCCAATTTCATTTTTTTAAAGTATGTCTTGATGCCAGGATTGGTTATTCTAATGAGTATAAATACTATTAGTTTTTTGAAGTTGTTGCCAATAAGCGAGAAACACGCATGTAAAGTTGAGACATAATCGATAAATTGTATATAAATCCTAACTGTTGTCCACAACAATTTGTTCAATTCTAACACAAAAATATAAAGTTCTCGTAAACGGCGCAATATTTTGGCTTGAAATTTTCAGAATTTTCATAAGGAAATATGCTCTTTCAGATGAAAATAAAAGTAAAATTTATGACAAAAAATTCTGAAATGTCACTTTAACAGCAGCCATATCTACCTACATATATATAATTATGCGATGTATCGTCAATTTTACCCATCATTCCGGCGAAAGCTTCACAACAATACCATGGGGCAATCCGTTTATCTCTTTTCCACAATAAGCCATGAGTTTGGTGTCCCGCATAGGAAAAACTTGCTCATATAATAATACATCAGACGAATATGCCGAGGACCATTTTCTACATTTATTTCGATATTTTCCGTGTCACAATGTTCACTAATCTCAGCTTTGTCAACAATCATTATGTAGTCTGCAAGCGTTTTCAACTTGGGACGGTCAAAATATTGGTAGTTTTTTGTAAGGGTTAATGTCCGCGTAAATCATAATTATCATGTATCAAATGATGACGGTCCGCGATCAAAGTTGTGGATTATAGATGGATATTATCAATGGGAGGAGTTGATACTAATGGATATTGGTCGAGCCACCATTAAAACAGCTATATCCATTTCTGGCGTTAAAATGTTTTATTTATTATATTGCCTCATTGTCAATGAAGTCTCGTTCTTTTACTTTTATGTATAGTGATTCAACATTAACCCGGGATATCTGTATATTTAATCACTCCACTTATCAGGCAATGTTTTCTTACGATGCTCAATTTACGGACTTTGCCGACGAAACAAAGATGCCCCCGATTAATATTGTTATGTTCAGTATACTTATCGTAACATTTTTTACGTTCTACAGAACAGATAAGAACCAAGTCAAAAATCACTCTCTGAAACAATACTTGGAACTGAGTATGAGTATGCACAAAGAGCGATGTTTAAGTTTAAAAAAATCGACAAGCTAAGTTGCTGTTCGAACGTGATGGCATTGTAAACTTGATTGGCAAAAACAAATCCATGAATTTAAATTGTGCTGGGATGCTATCAAAAAGTCGTTATTTTGGATACGGTATACATGTATTTCTCCTTCATTTGAGAGATACTAGTAGTCAACAAAACGTTCATACAGTTGAACAGATACATTTTTTGTAACTATATAATATAGCACAAAGCGGTATTGTCAACTAAGCCAAACAAAAACTAACGAATGATGCGTTTCAGGGTGCCGTTTGCGACAAAGACACAAGGACACGAGCAAAAGTCCGCGGGTAAAAAAACAGTATCAACTTTGAGATGGAGGATCGATACACATTGTCCGATACCATCTCACATTTTCATGGATGATCCTACACCAATCTACTATCTCTTCTATCAGAACATCTAGTTAAATAGGATGTTTTACAAACATGTGATTACAACCCGGTTATCTCGTCACAAATCATTTAGAAGTCAGTTTTGTCTAAAAATGACTTGTTTTTAAATTGTTTTTTTTTTTTTTAAATGTTGTGATTACTATTTTCCTTTTGCAGTTTAGGAAGGTATTGACTTGATTACGAGGGACGTTCAATTAATTATGGAACTGGGGTTCTATAAGCCATACTTATGTCGCAATTCAATTTTAAAATTCTTCAATCCTTCGAAGTAATCCTCTTTGACACCCACACACTTCTGAAGTTTTGAGATCCATTACTTATATGCCAATAAATGGGCCTCTTTTGGAACACCTCGCAGACACTGGTAAATTGCACTGCTTATGGAACATGAAGGCCCATACCGACGACCAGATGCTTTTTTCGTCATCATGGGGAACACAAAAAAGCCACACGGACTTAAGCCCGACTATAAAGGTAGATGAAGACGCTGTGCAGCATGTGTCTCTTTCAGGAAGTCTTGGACAAGATGACACCTGTGGACAGCTCTGCTGTCATGGATTTGGTACATACCTCTTTAGCCGGCCCTAGACCTGCTTTTTTCGTTATATTTCTTTACTTTCCCCGACATACATCTCTTGTATCAATGACCGGCGATAGTGGTACTATTTGAAACAGTAATTTGAACAATACACCCGTTACATTTGAAAATTACCGCGTACAAAACTTTTCCCGCGCTTTAAATTTTTTGGCTATTCGGACCTTGCCTGATCTTTTCGCAACCATTGCTTGCTAATTTCACACAATTGGTGCTCATAATAGTAGATTATTGTTCAATCATATGAATAAAGCTCAGAAAGCCCACATTTGTTACATTTATTCCATTATTTCAAAATATATTTTGCACGGGGTGCTCTCTGTCCTTTAGGCAGCAGGTGGGGGACCCAATGGGCATAAACCATTCTGTGTTTCAACCATTTCGTCAAAATCGTATAACATATCCCCGATGAAACACCAACTTTATCTGCTATTTCTTGCACATTAAACCATGCGTCTTGTTCGGTCATGTCGGAATCTACAGCACAATTTGCTTTGGTACTAGCTCTACCCGGATTGCCTGAGAGGGGGGCATCATTCAGGCCAGTTTTACCAATTTTAATTTTTATCATCATCCTAAAAACTGATGTATATTCAACGTTCGAATGTCCACGATTCTGATATAGTTCATTATATACATGTGATGCAGATATTCCAAAGACTATGCGAGTTTTAATGTAGACCCGTACATCCTACTTCAGTTCGTTTTACATTTTGCGCACAGCGAAATAGGCAGTGTATATGACTGAACCAACTTAAAAGTTCTATAACTTTTTAAAGAGACAACGAATTTGTCTCAAATTTTGACCAAGTATAGACAGTGATTTTCCCGTCAAATAGCCGCAAGCACAACTAGTTCTATAGAACCGTGAGGTATGGTGGACCATTAGTACCACTTTTAATTGAACGCCCCTCGTACTTTCGAGTAACATACTTTTATTGTGAGGTACATCGTATGAAGAAATGTCACTAAGTTGATAATAAAGACAGATCAATATTCGATCATTATCGGTCGGGAAGTGTATGAATTTTAATGGCGATTGACCCCGAAACCATATGCCTGATGCATCAAGATGAATCAGCATCTTTTAGCTTCGTTTAAATATTTTACTTATCATTCGACTGACCATGACGAAAAAGATAAGGGTTACTACCTTAAGAAAAAGAAAACACCCCTTCATGGACATCATTTTCTTTTCTAACAAGGTCTAACATTGCGTGACTGACGTTTCTAGGTTGTACTTTCATACTGCCGTAATTATAACCCTAACCATATGCAGCAAAACGCACACATGCAAATAGGCTTTGAGGTAATTACATTCTTAGGAAAGTGCTTGTTATCTTTGACGGCAGAAATAATTTCGCTTTCGCCGCGAGAAAAATTGCCTTCCCATGCCTTGTGTTCATGTACAAAAATATAGCTTATCCAATACTAGCCTCGAGCTTGAAACTTCTGAGTCAATAATATGGTTAGAATATTAGTCTTTCAACTAGAATGCCACGCTTTGGCGCCCGCATGGCAACATTTACTTTAATAAAATGCAAAAGGCTACAATTTAAACCATCATTTCCTACATCTGCCTCTTAAAATTCCATTGAAGTTTATTTTGTCGTTTTAAACATCTTTACCTTTTAATCAATTTCACTAATTATTTTGCTTGAAAAAGAAACTATAATACTATTCAAGTGAAACAAAATATCTAAATAGCATATAGCGTAATACATGTATGTTTGAAGTTCTAAGAGGACAATCTTGAAATATTTCAAAATACGAATTGGCAAACATCATTGATAACTATATCAAAAATGGCGTATTCCCATCAAAATCAAATTGGTATAGACTATATTCGAGCAGAGTAAAATAACGTTACACGGATCAATGGAAAGAAAGAACTTCATCTCCAGACTTTAATGTTTTTCGCAATTTTCAACCTTCTTTCCAAGTACCTACACTTTGGTCTTACGCAAGACATCATCCTCAGATGCTAGAGTGTTGTTTTTCAGTTGCGCAGCATATAGCAAACTGCTCGTTATTTATACCGGAATGCACACGATGTAATGCCCGTGACGTCCGTTCCGATCTAACTTCTCACATCATTTTTTATTGTAATTTTGTACAAACTTTAAGAAATCGTTTTAAAGCGATTGTTTGCTTTCACTTTGGTGACCAACTTCTGACAACTTTGAACAATTATAGCGGGAGCGAATATATCAAAATTATACTTAGCGAAAATATTATGATGTACGATTTGCTTGGCGAAAGATCTCATCTCTTTAGAAAATTATCCTATCGGCATCTTCACCAAACTTTGAAAAGATATAATTATTGCTGAAGTTTAACAGGTTTTTTTTTCTGTTTGAATAACACAGCTTTCTTCTAACCAAATTTCGTTTTCGGTCTCCATTTACGCAAACAATCACTTTACTTTCGATATAAAAATGTACATGGTTGACATAAGGTTAGAACAAAGTGTTCACAGAGTGTACCACTACCCTCATTGTTCTTGCTTGTTGCTTAGCCAACAACAGTCAATAATAAGAAGGCGTAGTATCAGAAAAACCAAATACGCGTATAAGCATTCTTTTATTAATACGTGTGTACATAACAGCAACAGCAAATGTTCTAGCACAACAGTCGACTTTCTCTTGTCTTTCTGTTATTTTTATGTACATAATTATATATTATGTGTGTGTTTGCTTGGATAGTATTTGGATGTGTGTGTGTTTGAGGAATGAATGTACTTTTCCCCTTTCTCTCTCTTTTTTGTCATAATTGTGTTTTCTCATGTATACATGTAATCTTCTATCTAGGAGGAAATAAAGATATATATGTACATTAGGGAGCATGTCTTGTCAAGTCACGCTTTGTGTGAAACTAAACCATATAGGTGATGGTGTAGACCATTAAGTGGTCACAGAGAAACTTTACTTTATCTATATCAAAATTTTAGTAATTTAATTTGGGCACCATGTACTGAAACGCAACAGGTTCCAGACTTATTGAAGATATAAATTTTAAAAACCAAATAAGTTTTCAATGCTCCACATCCAAATTTCATTTCCTTTGATTGGAGTTCTTGGTACATGTATATGTAGATAGTAAGGAACAAATACTGGTCAAATAATTGAGAAACTTAACCTTAACATTTTGACGCATTTTGACGAATCTAGCTTGAGAAAAGATTGAGACATGAGAAAATTATGATAATTAGCATTTCTTCCCCTTTTCTCAATATTTTTCCATCTTTAGTAACACGTTATTTCACCTCTTCAGCAGCTCCCAAAAGGAGTGGGTGTAATTTTTTTTTCTGTTCGGAAAAGAATTAAACGATGAACACTTGAGAATGCAATGTAAATGAGAATGACGGATATTTCAGACCGCGATACAAGAGTTACGCTGTCAATGCGACCGAATTGCCTACAGCCAAACAAAGGCAGCTTTCAAAATCAGATCGATTTAATTAATATCGCTGAAATGATTTGCGGGAAAACTTGAAGAGCCCAGTGTTTGCAGAGGCAACTCATTGATGGCTCTCTATTGCTCGTAATCCCCTGATGGTGTATTGGATACTCTTCCCACAAGTTTGGAAAAATTGAAAATGAAAATATAGCACATGATGGGATCTATACAATGGGGCCCCTATTACGACATTTGCGACAAACATAATACCAGATAAGGCTTTGCAAAACGCAGTCCAAAAACCTTTATTATTGGTATTATTTATCATTATTACCAGCTAGGATCAGGGAAAGATTATCCTTTAATAACTGAGGCCAACAGGGATTCCATCCAGACAGTATGTACATATAGTATGATCAGCACCAATACCACTCTCTGGTGTGTCCTTTCTAATGTCCATTGACTTGTAAAGAATAATGTGGGTGTTAACTAAAAAGCACATTTTCACTTGCTTATCTAAATCCAAGTTGATCTGAAAAGACACTCTTACCATGTCCTAGCTCAAATGTTCATCATAAAATTTCGAGTCTCCATTATGCGCAAAAGTACAACAGTTATCGCGGAATTAATTTCTTTTTGCTTACTTTCATTTTTGAAGTATATTTTGAGAAATACAGAGACTTGTTAATTATGTGTCTCAGTTTTCTGAGGGAGTACTGGTAATCTGGCGTATATCTCGCGTCTTCTCTGTGAAGCAGACTGGCAAGACATATTTCTGGCCTACTTGAAATATCTACCACGCCTACAAGACATATGTATCCTGTAATGTACGGCACTAGGTGATGATGGGAATACAAGAAATAAACCGTCAATACACTTTATATTTACAGGGGAAAGAAACTATATTTGAATGTAAAAATGGAATGATATAGTTCTTTGTCTAGATGAACTAGCTATAATTATATGTATAGACTTCGTTGTTAAAGAAACCGCACCGATTTACATGTTTAACATTGTGAATTTAAAGTAAGAATGTGGTAACTAACATGTCTTATGTAAATAAAAATTCAAGCCTTATAAAGAGAAGCTGTTTACAGACATGTCTACGTGAATGGCCAAGTGTTACTGGCTTAAGAAACTGAAGACTACAGGAAAAAGATAAATTCTTAACCCATATTGCAAATATTCCATTTGTCTCGGATCAGTGCGATTGCACAATGTGTTATTGTCCACCCAAATTATTATACGTTCAAAGTTAAACGAGAATCGATGCAAATATTTTGGTTTATTTTAGGGTGGACAGGTATGAATATGTATAAGTTGTTACTATAAATAGTCACATATACATCCTGTCTCCCCTATTATCCGTTATAGGTCTATTCCCTCTTTAGTAAAAGATTTTGAATCGTTTTATAACCCGGGACAACTTAATTTTCGTGTGTAAAGTCCGTTAGTTGAGCGTCTTAACAAAACATTGCCGCAGTGGGGTCATTGCAGTAACCCGCTCTCGATCAGTGTCTTCATATGCAACATTAGAGATGCCATTGTAGTATTTTTCTGTAACAGAACATTATACAGACCAACATTTTAAATAACTTGAATCTTCTCTCTTGCTTGCTAAGGGTGTACGTAAAATGGATTGAGGCAGTTGTTCGTAATCTCAATAAGAAATAAAACAAACGTCGGACTCCTCTGAAGTTAATCCCCGACATACTGGAGGAATTATTACATTAACAACGGCTTAACATTTAACAGTTTTATAATTCTTCAAATCTTTTCATCATTCCGGTTAACAAAATAAATAAAACGCATAAATCCACATACACATGTATACAGAGCTTTTTGCGTAATTAGTTTAACATAATTGGATGCAACATTTCTTTATTCGTGCTTGCTTGACTGATGTTTGAAAAACGCTGAATCCAGGCCCTCAGTTACTAATCTGTTAAAAACTGGAAAATCAGTCAGACTTCAAGGGACAACAACTCATTTGCAGTCTTAGATTTTGGAATTCTTATGCATTCCAAACGAATTTTGTTTGTTTACAGCAGAATTAAAAGTTTTAAGTATTATGTAAGCATATGGACCTGAAAAAGACAAATTGGTCCATTTTAATCAAATTCTTCAGTACAAAGATATCTAAATGGGAAAATTTACACCTTTTAGACAAACCTAAACAATAAATTCATACATTTACATTTCGTTTTTTTAACAGACCGTTAAACGTATCCATATTTAATTATGTAATGTTAAACGAAATGTATAAGTGCATGTTTCATCTATTGGATTAAGGGACAATCCTGGTGTTTCTTTTTCTTTTGACTTTTCATGAAAAAGGAAGCTTTTGCATCGACATACATCAAAATTGTGTTCAAAATTATGAAATAAATGTTGAAGTATGTCAAAACTTCATATACAGTGATGTCCGGTAAGTCTGCGCACTTCAGAAACAAGATCGATATTTGCCATTGAAAACTTGATTGTAAGCTCACAAATGTATAAATTAAATTAGGATCTGTTAAAACATGTCCATCTAAAAATTCTGCAAATTTCGCCAAGACAACTGGAATATTCAAGATTGAAGTTACCTATCCTCGTGTTGAAGTATATTTTTTATGTCCGGTAAGTCTGCGCACCTCACTGTGTGTAGTTTATTTACACAGTGACGTCACTCAGTGAAGTGATGACGTTTGCTATGTAAAATGTGACTCAGTTTAGTATTGTTTACTTTAGGTGTGGAATGTCTGCATTTCATCGGAAGGTTAGACTCTTTTACGTTAGGCATATTTACCTGAGAGGAATTCAAGTTTTTGTGTCATATTTTTATTACTTAGTTTTCAAACCTTTCCAGAAGAGAAAAATGTGGAGGCTGCGGGTCCGATTATTTAATAGGTCACATTAATATTAATGAGGAAAATGTAAACACTTGTGTCACTCGCTTAAACCAGGAATTTTATGAAATGGTTCTTTGAAAAATATTCATAATATTCAACATGTCCGATCACAGATTAACTTTTGTTTTTGCGCTGATAAGGAGACGGTAGTTGTTTGATAGACGGAATTGAATAGGTGCGCAGACTTACCGGACTCAACTGTATACGGAATGATGACTTGTACAAGACACAACAATGAAAATGTCTCTGTCTGAGCGAGGGAAATGGTCTTATTTGTGTCTGATCTACTTAATATCCTGTCTCAGAACTACTGTAATTATCAACACAATCGGGGAAAATTGACCAGAGCTCCGGATATTCACGAGAGATATATAGATAGGACACAAGTCTAGATACTGTCACATATCGCCTAATTCTAATGACTTTATTCAGTAGGGGGTTTGTTCAATCGTTTTGGGAGGTTTACGTATGCGACAACTGTAAATCTTGAACATTCCAGAAATGTGTTGAATCTGGTATAACGAATTTAACGTAGCAAAAATCCTTTTTAGGAAAATGGCAAAATGTTGGTCTTGGGATATTTTCCATCCATTAGTCTTAATATTCTAATGACTTGTGTGGAATAGTGTCAATTGAACAAATGAAAGCAAAACACACAATACTGATGGTCACTTACAATGCACGAGGGCGTTATCCGGAATGGGAGGCTGACAATTTACCGATACATTGTAACGAGGCGTGGAATGTAATTATTGCGCAATACTAGCTTTATGTCTTACTAAGAGCCTTTTATGGTCTTTTCTCTCGTTAAACACCATTATCCATTTACTATCTGAATTAACCGACATTTTCATCTAAGTAAAAAAAATGCGGTATTTGCTTTGTGTGCTCATAATGTGCAATTCAGTAGGCCTACAAGTGTTTTCAAACGGTATTATTAATTCGTCTGTATATTTTTGATTCAGGATATGGCACAAAATAAGAAAGGATCCCTTTTAGATGGAGCTTTTCCAACAAATCTTTGACAAATCTTATCAATTTTGAAATGGAAAACCATTTTTTCCCATTATATCCTTGTGCTCAGTGTGTGTTTTTTTGTTGTTGTTGTTGTTTTTTTTTTTTTTTTTTTTTTTTTTTTTTTTTTTTTTTTTTTTTTGGGGGGGGGGGGGGGGGTTGCGTAGCCTAAATAGAGAATACGGTTACATGCTGGCATAGTAGAATTTATAAAGAAAATATTGTTAATGCTATGTACCGAAGAAAATATATTCATTATCTATCTTTATGATACTGGATAGAACTACAACAATAGACAAAGCTAATGAATTGATTTGTGAATAAAAAGTAAATCTGTCTCCGTTTTACCATGTTCTCTAAATGTCAACCATGCCATAATCTCCAATTTCTTCTTCTTTAAACTTGGACCAGTTCAGAAATGTGTAGTTTTGAAAAGGTGTTAATTTATAGAAGCATATGAGCATTAACAAAATAGCAGGTAAATGATTACCCCATTCATTACCTCTATGCATTGCATTCATTCACAAATTATCAAAGTATGTGTACTGTAGTAGAAGTAGGTTTTACGTAATGATAACATGAATCACCAATCTAGAAGTGGGTCTGCTACATTATAACTCTTCTCTAGCTCACCTGCCTTATGTCATAAAAACAGTATGTTTATAGGATAAAAATATTTGGGCCAGGATCGGGAAAAACGTCCCTTATAGCATTTTCAAAAATTGAGTTTCATTGTCAGCCTGTTGTCAAATTGAGTCCAATATGCATCCATGCTGCTCTCTTTAAGCTACTACAGGTCACGAAGAAGCTAATAGAGAACAGCGTGGATCCTGATCAGACTGTGCGTATGCACAGGCTGGTCTGGATCCAGGTTGTTCTCAAATGCCATAAAGGACGTTTTTCCAGATCCTGGCTCAATTATTATTTATTTTGTAAAAAGGGGGGGGGGGGGCGTTTGAATTCCTGTAAAATTGGTTCTACATTTTCTTGCTTGAGCATTTGATGGAATTTACACCTCTTTGTTCTCTAAGGACGCCTTTGTGGTATTAGGAAGCTCATAACAGAACAACGCGGATCTTGATCAGACTGTGCGTATGCACAGGCTGATTTGGATCAATATTGGTCTCAAATGCGATAAAGGGCCCTTTTAGATGCCCATACCAATATACGAGACTTTGCATGTACATTATCCGTATAATGAAGGTATAAAATTGTGGCTCTAAAAACCATCACGTGTCTTAAAACCTATAGTAGAATAGGATTCAAACTATCAATTGGTAAGATCTCTGGTCAGAGGCTGTATATGGCTGTATATGGAGATTGAACCTTCTTTCTAATGTAACACAATCATATTGTAACTAAAGTATAATAATGTAATAGTACTAATCCTAGAGATTGTATTTTTCTCCTTTTTCTCCTCTGGGACCCATGTTCTCAGACAAAATATGTCATAATTATAATCTAACTATATATCAACATTTAAAACTTGAGCCGGTTACTCGAAAACGGGGTATCTTACTCTTATTTCAGGTTTTGAGAAAGCTGTATGAGAACACTATGGACTATAGATTTCAAATGTTACGAGGTTTTTTTCCGAGATCCCGGCCCAGTTAAGAACCGTGCTATGGTAATGCCATAAAGACAAATTGGATTTCTGTACAGATAATAGGTTCTAATGCTTTGTAAGTTCTACAGTGATATGTCTTCCTTTTTAGCGGAAATGCGACCATGTGTTAGAAGTCATGTGTACCAATGCTCGGTGGAAGAGCTTGATATTTCATCAGGATGCTTTCTTAGAATTTTCTAATACGACAAAACCATTTTCTTTAAACTCAGATTTCACCTAGATCTATATGTGCCCAACCAGCGTTATCTAAAAAGTTTTTTTTTTTCTTTTCAATGAAGATGATAACAGTGAAAAAGAAATATGTTCGCTTTTTGCTAAAACCCTCAAATTATTATACATTGATTCAATGGTTGAAAGATGTTCTTTAAAACAGGTATTTATCTTGGCAAAGACTGGTATTTGAGGATTATTATGACCCCTGCGGAATCCAAAACATTGCACGCACCGTTAAAGTCATCGGCATAATAGTTTTCTAAGACATACCGTGATTATTACAGAGGCAGAGAAGAATGCTACATAAATTTTAATTTAAGTAGACTCACCGTTTGAATGGTCAGTAAACGACAGACTTACAGAAGAATTTTGGATATGATATTGTTGTATCGTGTCGTCACCATACAAACATACCAAACATGCAAATATTATCCTTTTTAGGTCGGGAAATCTCTTTGAGATTTTCACGTCCTATAGCCACCCAACGCTTCTAACGCTTTTCTACGAAAACGTCGTATCTGCCGCTTGTTTTAATCTGCAGATACGAGGTTTTCGATATAATTTGGTCACCGCATAGTCGTTCAAAATGTCTGAGTCCGCCGAAAAAGTAGACCTACCTTTGAACAATTCAAAATTACTCAAACAACATAATCATCGTAAAGACTTTCATTTCTTAATTGTTTTATCAAAACAATGCAGCAGTTTGCTCATAAGTGCGAAAACTATCAACTTCTCTTTTTGGCGGAAAGGTTGATTCGAACTATTCTAACTGGTCTGGCAGACTAGAGCAGACGAGAATTTCAAGACCAAATCACTGCGCCACACAGTTCGTGTAATCGGACATTTCCGTGAAGCACTCGTAGATTCACGGAAAATCTATTTATATCCTGACTCTAGTCGAGTCCTTCTCCTTGTTCAATTGCTATGCGCACAATCGCATTTTACAACACATGCATTTTATCGGGCTATACGCTCACGTGTTAACACTTCGCGGTGTAAAGCTAGTCTCCTATGCTTTGACCAACTAAATTGTTACCGTAACGGCGTTGACGGACTTTGAGCCGTCTTGAGTACATACAACGTAATTTCGTAATTTATTCATCCTTATAATTCCAGGCTTAGATTCAACAGGAATTTAATCATCTTTCTTCGACCTGGGCTTGAGATATAGGCTATTTATGAGTTAATTGTAGGCCTCTGTCTCTGCAGATGATAGGGGTGATAGAGTTATCTCTTTCACAAACGACAGAAAGAACAATCCAAAGTGAAAGCTAATGCGAAAAGCAAAGAGGACAGCAAAAATAAAAAGAAAGCAAGATCTAGATTTGTGTGCAGAAAATACGAGCTCACTTTTTTCAAATTCTGAGTTTAACACACATATTATTAGAATTGTTGATCAATGTTTGTGGTCTAACCTTTACCATTATTTACAATGTGCTATATTGTAAATTTAATTATCTAAATCTGGCCAGTTCTCATGCCACTTTTGTGAACCATATTAAATTTAACTTCATTCCTCATTCTGAATTTTGCTCAGAAATTTTCCCGTCATAATATTAATATTTTTCATCGTGCAAAGTTTAACCTTTCCTAAGCAGTAGAATGTAAAACTGCTCTCAGGCCCGTAGGAAGCAATTTGATAAGAGGAAGGGCTCAAAACTCTGTCCGGGTTAGTGTCTGAACATCTTAAGGGCTAATTGGCCTTTTCTTCAATTTTCTATGTAAAATGAGGAAAATTCGATATTTTTGGCCAACATTTGGGGCTTATCCCATCCCGTAGCCCCACCTGTGCCTACGGACCTGCATAAAAAACGGAATACTGTTGCTACATGTAATGTCAAGTTTGTGTTGATAATTTAGATAAATATTAATGTAAAGTTTAGCTGAAGAATTGTTGAAAGACAGATTGAGACAAAGAAAAAATGTTGAATATCGAAATATTTTCGTTTTGCCACAATGTATCCTCAAACCTTTTTATAATGGATATCAAAATGATATAGTGTTTTACAAACTGTTAACCCAGACAATTCATTAAGGCAGTCCATCCGTAATGAGATTCATGCGACGTCGGATCTTTTCTGACGACGCCGTAAATATTTTTAACATACGGTTACCCGTTCAACACGGACACGTTACGGGTTAGAAATCGACACTTTCCATCACCGAATGTTTACGACATCACCCGAAAAAATACGACATCGTGTAATGGATTTGGTTTATTGGGGCTTTACGCAGTTTTCAACTACTATGGTCATATCGCGGCGGACCGTGTAATGGAGTAGATCAATATTGTTGACAATTACCCTTTCGTCTCCTATGATTTCTTTTCTAGAAATATCAAATTTTTGCTTATGTTAACTCGGGAATAAGAGTATAAGGATTAATTTTAATGTGCAATCAGATAACAACATTGAGAATATTTTACGAATTCAATGTAAATTTAAGAAAATTGACCATTTACTGTATTTCGAATCCTCTGTTTCCCGACCTTCAGTACTATCAGTACTTTGATTTTTAAATTTCTCATAACAAGTCTTGTCAGCAAACATGACGAATTGTGCCTGACTGGTATTAAGATTTTTTGACCATAACAATGATGGAACTATTCTTAGTTTCACCTGGCTGGTCAAAATAAGGTTTGTGTCCATGACGGCTGTTTTTGTGTAACATGTATTTACATTGGGATTTTCTTAAAATAGGAGCCAAGTCACTTGTAACTTCTTGGCATTTAATGCCAGTATTCAGAGATTTTTCTTCGGTGGAGCACACATGTTCATATTTTTCACAGCTGTGCTATGAATAGAACAGACTCGTGGAGTATGTACATAGGTATTATGGAATAATTTGCGTGTGTTTAGAGCACATTCTTCAGTTATGGTTTATGTGTTTTACCGGGCCATTACACCACGTTTATTGGCAGCAGGAATTATGTAGCCTGTTGAGAGAATGAATATTAAAATTCTACATGGATAGCAAGAGAAACATACGTATAAGAGAAGAATATAGAGAACAATGTTTCCCTACTTTGATAGATGTTCGTGAAAGTTCAAGGTGCAGTTTATGTCCACCATGGGTTGTACTAAACATCAGTCGAATCAGACTTTGAGTTAGCATATACATGTCGATCTATGGCAGCAATTGATGGGTTCTTAAATTGTTGTAACATAGTGATAAAGTGTATTCATTGTAACATAATTTGCCGAAGCTACTACAACTTTCTAATGACTATGTTTTAACATTAAGGCTAAATAAATGTACACATAACGAGATTTGCATTTTACAATGACTCTGGTCGAGCGGTTTCTCAAGCCTGGATTGATCTTCTCCCTTTTTAACTGACGAATGGTCGAAATTGCACAGTATCATCTATAATGTCTTGTATTACAATCCCATAGCTCACGATAATTGAACTAGCAGAGCAGCCCTAGCTAATAGGCTGGGATGCTCTGCCAGGTCATTTATCGTGAGGTATAACAACAAACCAAGCTATGTCTTTTGTTGTTGTTTTGGTTAATAAATACTATGCAAATTATGATAATTCATATATGACTTTTACGAAGATCCGTGTGCTTATCTTTTGTTTTGCTAATTTCTTAGCAATTGGAATAGACTAGTATTCATGGCAACAATGCTAATTAGATATTTAAATGGCAAGGAATTTTGGCATCAGATACAGTATAACCACCTTCACTAGCTTTGATGTTTTGGAGCACGTGAGTAATCACATCAGATGCACCCGAGATATCATTCAACCCTTGATACGCTGAGGTCTAATTTATTGAACGGCGCGCTGTACTGTTCTATACAGTATGCTTTTTAAATTATGTCACTGAAGGTGTAAATGTACAAGGACATGGTGTAACGAACAGTTCCGTGACTGTCAATTACTATATTTTGGCCGAGTTCGATTAGCAATAGTTCGAGCTATGGTTTGGCTGTTCTATCCTTTCTATTCAACCCCTATCTGTGTCAGCCAATCAAAATCTTTCTTTGTCTCGATACTGATTGTTTTGATGTTTTCATTCGGGCCAAATGTGTCAATTACTTGATCACAAGGGTTCGTCGTATTGCGGGTAGAAAACATTGGATATCTCAAACGTGTAATTTGGATATCTCAAACGCGTAAATATATTTATTGCCTGTAAGGGGGTTCAAAATGATATAAATGATGGAAAATATTCAGATATGTTTTACTGTGTAGCTAATCTGATTTCCGACAGTTTCAAAAGTTAGGTCAATCAATTCGGCGCCGCACAACACTTGGTCTTGACGGATTTGGGAAACACAGGTCTTGCGACACATAACAGGAAATGTGATTTTAATTTCTCTTGTAAGTCGAGCTTTCAATCAAAGCCGATTCATAACATGAAACAGAATCGCTGGTCCAATGATATCGTTGTAAACGGAGTATATCCGAACTTGATCAGGCATCTAAAAATGTTTCACATGTAGAAATGTACAATGGTACAATGAATTGAAGTCAGGTTCTAATGTCACGTACAACATGCATATTTCATTAGAAAGGAGATACATATTTGAAACAAGAGGACCATGATGGTCCTATATCGCTCACCTGAACCAAGATGATATGAGCCACAGATTTGTTCAAATCAATTACTTGTGACTTTAAGACTGAAAACAAACTTATGGTTAACAACATTGCGTCCAAATTTTGTCTCGGTTTGTCGCTATTTGTGGTTGTTAGAGTAAAAACAGTCGAAAACGGCAAATTTGTCAATTTGAAGGGCTCAGCAAACTCAGCAAATTCTACTCTAATTAAGCTAATTCAAACTGGTGCAAGATCTTATGTTCAGCAACATTGTGTCCAAATTTCTTCTTGATTGGTCAACAATTATTGTAGATGCTAAAGTGTAAACAAAGTCCGAAACAATCGAAAACATCAATTTTGTCAAATTCAAGGGCATATAACTCATGACTTTCTAGTCTGACGAGACTGAAGTTCAAGCTCATCCAAGAAATTATGGTCACCAACATTGTGTCAAAGTTTCATCTTAATAGGTCAATAATTGTAGATTCTAAAGTGTAAACAAAGTCGTAAACATTCAAAAACGGGAATTTTGTCAAATTCAAGGGCGTTTAACTCATGACCTTTTGATCTGATCAATCTGAAAATCAAACTCATACATGATCTTATAGTCCCTAAGATTGTGATCAAGTTTTGTCTTGATTGGTCAATAATTGTAGATGCTAGAGTGTAAACAAAGTCAAAAACAGTCGAAAACGGCAATTTTGTCAAATTCAAGGGCCTTTAACTCATGACTTATTGATCCGATCAATCTGAAAATCATACTCATACAAGATCTTATGGTTCCTAACATTGTCTCAAAGTTTTGTCTTGATTGGTCAGTATTTGTAGAAGTTAGAGTGTAAACAAAGTCGAAAACAGTCGAAAATGTCAATTTTGTCAATTTCAAGGGCACATAACTCAAGACCTTCTGGTCTGATCAGACTGAAAATCAAACTCATCCGAGATCTTATGGTCACCAACATTGTGTCAAAGTTTTGTTTTGATTGATAAATAATTGTAGATACTAGAGTGTTAACAATGTCAAAACTAGCTATTTTTCGCATTCAAGGGCAGATAACTCCGGACTTTCTGGTTCGATCTGACCCATAATCGAACTCATCCGAGATCTTATGGTCATACATGTTTTGACCAGGTTTGGTCAAGATTGGCTTATATTTGTAGATGCTAGAGTGTTAACACGAAATTGTGGACGGACGGACGGACAGACGGACAGACGGACAGACGGACAGACGGACGACGGACAAAAAGTGACCACAATAGCTCACCTTGAGCACTTCGTGCTCAGGTGAGCTAATAATGCGTCAATGTTGTAATATGTTTCTACATTCATTTTGAATAGCTAATTATGAACTGTCAAGCACAGACTTTGTACATCTGATAAAGAATGAATATTTTCACTTTTTCAGATCTTCCTTGACTTAATCATGAGTCAGTGCAATTTGTTGTCACAAGAATATAATTATATTCTATTTAGTGTGGGAATTGCCACGTTCGTAGAATCAGATATTACACATTCAAAAGAATAATGAAAACTAAATATATCAGAATAATACAATTTACTTGTTTGTTTTTAACATTATCTTGCAGGAATGTGTCAGTAACACACTATGCAAAAGATAATAAGAAGCACCGTTCCTGCTTGTGACACACGTGTGCTTTCTTTTAGATTATATCGGACATGGTTTTCTTTGAATTAGCTTACGAATTTAGCCAAATGTTACTTTTAAACCCATTCTCACGTGTTGACACTTTTTGCACCTCACCAAATAAAGGCTTCAGAAAACATTGTTGAAAAGGAAGAAATTGCTTTTGACAAGCGATTTCTTCATTTACCACAATACTTTCTTCACAGAAAGACAAAACAAGGGTTGTCCGCGGACAACGTAGCTCGCCTATACGGAAGCTTGTCAGAAAAACAGCTATTTTTTTAAAAGTAGGTCAAACTCCAAGGTCAAGGTCTCAAGGTCAAGGGTCATGGTCTCAAATAAAAGGTCTTGGCAGGAGGTATCCATGTGTGAAATTTCAAGGCTCTATCAATAATAGTGCATGAGATATAGGCCATGTTAAAGTTTTTCAAAAGTAGGTCAAACTCCAAGGTCAAGGTCACTAGGTCAAAGGTCATGGTCCCAAATGAAAGGTCTTGTCGAGATGTATCCATGTATGAAGTATCGAGACTGTATCTCAAATAGTGCCTGAGATATTGACCAGGTTAAAGTTTTTCAAGTGAAGACGGGACGGGACGCGACGCGACGCCGGCACTAGGGCTGTGACATTAGCTCCCCGGACATAAAGTCCCGGCTCGCTGAAAATTAGAATTCCAACCACTTGATAGTTTCGTTTGCAACATCTTTGAATTTGGAACAGTATAAAATTTTACTGTTTGGTAATGGACAAGGACAGCACGCCAATTACAGGGTGCGATATTCGTTTTAACAACGTTCTTTTTTTAAACTTCAAGAAATATATAAAATAAGTCCTGCAGATTATGATCATCAATAGTAAGTGTTAAGGGTGTACGGCACGCATATTTAAAATGCAGACGATAATTAGCAACACCTTGTACCTGGCAGCCGTGCACGTGCCTCACCTTGATGTTTTATCTGATATTGTTTTCCGGAATATTTGAAATAATCTGCACTTATTTGATTTCCTTACTTTCAAATTACTTTTTGATGTGTAGATGGGTAGTATGTATACATTTAAGCAGAAAGATTGTGCTTAACTTATAAGAAATTCGTGTTATAAGTTTACTATTTGAAAAACAAGAGGACCATGATGGTCCTAAATCGCTCACCTGAATCAAGATGACAAGAGTGATAATGGCAATTTTGTCAAATTCAAAGGCATGAAACTTATAAGGACTTTCTGTTTGGAAACAATTAAGAAATAATTTTGTTCCAATCGATCCTGTAAGGTTGGGTATGAATTGGCACAATTGTTGAGTTAGTTAATTTTCAACAATTATTTTATGATTTCGCAATATACAACATAGGGCTAATTTTCAAAGCATACTGATCTGTTAGAGATTGATCATTTATGATAGGCTCAATTAACAAGATTTTGTCTGCGATTGATAGAATTTAGTGAAAGATTACCATCTGATAAGCTAAAGCTAATCCCTTATTTGTTTACATAAGATAAACATGGGGCCAGCCTGAGAGCAACAGATAAGGGAAATAGAAAATTGGCCCAATGGTTTATTTTTAAAGAATTTTCTTATGATTTCTCTAAGTCTGATAAGCCCTTCCTCCCTGCCATGCCCACATTTTTTGACCAGTGGAAAAATTTGTGAACACATTTTGAAAAGAGTAACTCGAGGAACATTCCAGTTAAGTCTGGTTCAATTGGGCACAATGGTTGATTTTTAAAGAATTTTCTTATGATTTCTTTAAGTCCGATAAGCCCCTTCCTACCTGCCACACCCACATTTTTTGACGAATCAAAAATCCGCGAAAAAGTTTTGAGAAGGGTCCCTCAAGGAACCTTCCAGCAAAGTCTGCTTCAATTGGGCACAATGGTTGATTTTTAAAGAATTTTCTTATGATTTCTCTAAGTCTAATAAACCCCTTTCTCCCTGCCACAGTCACAGTTTTTTACAAATGAAAAAAACTGTGAACAAATTTTGAAAAGAGAGACTAAAAGAACATTCCTGCAAAGTCTGCTTAAAATTGGCCCATTGGTTGATTTTTAAAGAATTTTCTTATGATTTCTCCAAGTCTGATAAGCCCCTTTCTCCTTGCCACGGCCATGAAAAAAACTGTGAACAAATTTTGAAAAGAGAGACTAAAAGAACATTCCTGCAAAGTCTGCTTAAAATTGGCCCATTGGTTGATTTTTAAAGAATTTTCTTATGATTTCTCCAAGTCTGATAAGCCCTTTTCTCCCTGCCAAGGCCACAATTTTTTACAAATAAAAAGATTTGTGGTCAAATTTTGAAAAGAATGACTCAAGTCACATTCCTGCAAGGTCTGGTTCAAATTGGCCCAATGGTTGATTTTTAAAGAATTTTCTTATGATTTCTCTAAGTCTAATAAGCCCCTTTATCCCTGCCACGGCCATGTTTTTTTTTTTTTTTTTTTTTTTTTTTCAAATGTAAAATTTCTGAACAAATTTTGAAAAGAATGACTTAAGGCACATTCCTGCCAAGTATGGTTCAAATTGGCCCAATGGTTGATTTTTAAAGAATTTTCTTATGATTTCTCCAAGTCTGATAAGCCCCTTTTCCCTGCCACGGCCACAATTTTTGACAAATGAAAAAATTTGTAAACAAATTTTGACAAGAATGACTCAAGGCACATTCCTGCAAAGTATGGTTCAAATTGGCCCAATGGTTGATTTTTAAAGAATTTTCTAATGATTTCTCTAAGTCTAATAAGCCCCTTTCTCCCTGCCACAGCCACATTTTTTGACAAATATAAAAATTTGTGAATAAATTTTGAAAAGAGTGACTCAAGGAATATTCCTGCCGAGTTTGGTTCAATTGGGCCCAATGGTTGATTTTTAAAGAATTTTCTTATGATTTCTAGTCTGATAAGCCCCTTTCTGCCTGCCACGCCCACATTTTTTGACAAATCAAAAATTCACGAACAAGTTTTGAAAAGTATCACACAAGGAACATTCCTGCCAAGTTTGGTCAAAATTGGTCCAATGGTTCAGGAGGAGAAGATGTTGAAAGAAATTGTGGACGGACGGACAGATGGACGGACGGACGGACGGACGGACAGACGGACGGACGACGGACAAAAAGCGACCACAATAGCTCACCTTGAGCACTTCGTGCTCAGGTGAGCTAAAAATGCACTGTCCAATGATGACGTTGACCAGCTTATAAAAGACAGACAGACGACGCACATTGATCGGTCACAATAACTCACCACAGGAACTTTGTAGTTTCGTTAGCAAAACACCGACTTGTAAAGCAGAGAGAAGATTTTGCATACAGAAAATAGACCTGAGGTTGAAACAAGAATGCGAATACTTATCTCAGTTACAAAAGATAACAGTTTTTGTAGTCACATATTGTGGCTTTGAACTTTTATATTCTCAGAAGTTGATATTTTATCATGTCCTTTCAAAACACTGTCTGTCATCTATTCGTTTTAACCCTTAACACTATATAAATCGTTTCTGCATTGTCGTTCATTTTTTTTTTGTAACATTGAATACGAACAAGAATGTATAAAAGAAAACGTGGGCGACAACCATGTCGAAACCACAACAAATTCTAACTATGGTTACAACAGCACCAGTCCACATGTGCCAATTCTTGCATAGGTATCGGCATGAATTAAAATATTTCGTTCGTGATGCGACTACGTGGGTTGCGAAAGCAGAACAGAGCCCATATTTCAGACCCACAATGTTAATGGCATCACATTATGAAAAGTCACGAATTATGTATCTGGACTATTGTATCTGTTCAGACATTTCTTGTGATCTATTCATTCCGATATTTCTGTCATCTTTTCTAAAGAAAACTTTTTATGTGTTTTGAAATTATATCAAAGAGCTGTACTTTGCCATTTTCTTGTCTTTGTACTATAATGATATTTGATATGATCAAAAAAGGAATATTTTCTGTAAGAAATAGAAATGTCATAACCACATTCTTTCTTGTTCACACAAAGACCATACAAATGAACCACACTCGAGAAAACTGGCAATTGTGGCTTTTGAGATCACTTCATTTCGAGATCATGATCTATACTGATATCATGACAGTTGTCACAGGTTATTACAGAACAACATGGGTCCAGATAAACTCTACGCTGGTAAATGCTGTTCTGGAACCACGTTCGGTCTCGAATATTTTTTTCTCTCTCTCTCTCTACTGTTAAAAGATGAAGTGCAGATTTTTCTTTATCGAACATAAATCGGTTTTTAAAATAACTTCAACAAGAAATGATATCAACATATTCAGTAGAAACAACATGACCAAGAACCCGGGAATAAGTATCTCACTATTTCAAAAGGAGACAGACGTACGATTTGACATAATTTATTCATTCATCTTTTAGGAAAAAATAACAAAATTTTTTTCTTTAAATTCGTACCGTTTAAGAAGCTCCTTTTTACTTGACGCAGACAAAAAAAAACGTCTGATATGATATCATAGCTAATTAAGTGATCTAATACATGTTACTATAAACTGATGCTACCTCTCAGGTAGTATGATTTTTGAAAGACATGTATGTGGTCACGTAATGTCATTCAGAATGTCACGAAACTTACGATTGAAGATAGGATCGTGAAGAATGCACAGATAGAACGTTGATGATTATTTCTTTAATTTTCAGAACTTTTGGAAAAAAGAACAACACATGGTGTTTGTGTCAATTTCCTCTTTTTGCCTTTTGTCTTAGGATTTTCTTGCTTTATTGTACACATATTTTGTTGGACAAACAGCAAACTACAAGCATCTACAGGTCACTTTGCGTATGCTGATAACGGTCGATACGCACCAACATTACTAACCAAAATCACAACCTGCGGACTCCTAGTACCGGGTCAGTTTCATCAAAACTCTTATTTTTTACCGATCCGTCTTATTTTTTTTTTTTTTTTTTTTTTTTTTTTTTTTTTTTACCTATGTCTTTCGGCATGTTTAGGATCAACAATCTCGTATCACTAATCTATCAAGGCATATGTAACATGAATGCTGTTTTAAACACGCGTAAGACTGAAATACATCCTTCTTATATGCCTTGATGAACTGGTCCCTGGTTAACCCTTTCCCAAACAAAACCTGGTTTTGACGTCCCAAATAGAAAAGGCTTGGAAAAACATTGAAACAAAAGAAGAAACTGCTGATAACCAGCAGTTTCTCCTTTTGTCTCAATATTTTCTATCGCATATTTAACACAAATTATATCTTAAATAACTTTCACTTTGTCAATTTTGGCGGTTTTTGAAGTGGATCACCCTTAAATTTTGCCGTTTGGGAAAGGGTTAAAGATAATTATTCCGAATGTCACGAAATTAACCTTTACCTAGTCTCAAGAACAAAAGAGTAGACGGCCATAATTCAACATCTAACAAAATAAAACAGAAATCTATGTTTTGTCATAATTGATTTCTTTTCATAATTGTACTTTTTCGCCTTTTATACGTTTTACACTTTAAGACAAGAGTACATAATTTATGTATGTTTAAGATGGGCGTTATCTATGATTATCCTTAGACTAAACTAAAAAGTATCCCTAAACCACCAGAATCTTTGAGTCAGGAAAGTGTGAAGACGTTAAATTGCGATGAATACCATTGTTTTTTTACTGTAAAATTGCAGCAATATCCACACGTTCTTTTGGTATAGATTTGATAGTAAGTGTGTGTAATTATTTCCAGGAAAGGGCGAACTTTTATGAAATCATAACCATGCTGACCGAAGAAAAAAAGAGTGTACTAAAAGTAATATAAAATTCCCATTTCATATTCTAAAGTATGTTTTGATGTTAAGATTGGTTATTCTAATACGTTTGTAAAATACGTTTAATTCCCAATCCGATTTTCAGACAATATTCAGATGCATGACGTCGCCGTTCAATCAACCGGTATCAGTATTGGTTACTCAAATCTTTGATCTGTACATTTGACATAACATGCCTTCTTAACTTTACAGTCATATACACTCGTGTCAAAGGCATTGTACGGAAACACCCCTCTTTTACGCAATGCGCAAAGCCTTTGTGACGTTGTCGCCACTTGCAAGAGAAATAAATAAAGCATCTGAGAACACGCAATCTATTTGTAGCAGGATTGATTCTTCAAAGCATTGTTCTTCTTGTGAAACTTATGAAAAGTAGAAAAGACAAATGTTACACGATATGCAAATAAATGGTTTAATGAGATGTCTTTCTGTTGATTTAAAAAAAAACTTTATGCTGTGTGTAAATGAACATAATTATGCAATATTCTAATGACGTAACAGTACCAAAGGATTGCTACACTTTAGTTTAATGACATCAGCTTCTTAGCAGGAATCCTTAACACATATATTTTATCAGTGAAAAAACTTCGCATAAGAAAGTCAGCATCCAAAACGACTCCTATGTTATATAAGCTTCTGTTTCTTGTCGACATTTCAATCAGGCCCGTAGGAAGCAATTTCAAATTGGGTGGGCTGAGGCCCCAGTGTCTGAATATTGCGGTGGTTAATTTGGATTTTCCCTAATTTTTCCAGTGTAAAATAAGGTAAATTTGACATTTTTGGCCAACTTTGGGGAGGGAGCTTAGCCCCCCCCCCAAAGTCCCCCTGTTCCTACGGACCTGTCAATGGTGCATTGTAGTAGGGTCGCACCAACAGCTATAGAAAATCGCAATGAAGGAAAGAACCAGAAATCGGCCAAGACCGGTATGAATGAATATCAGTCAGCATTAAAATCCACATAAGCCCGTATTCACGTCCCTGACCTATAACTATTTTGAGAGCAATGGGGAAAAGACAAAGCTAATAAGTTAACCAATGTTTATCACCGCTTAAGTGTTCTACTTTCTTAAATCTAACATACATCACAAAAGTAATAACGTCGAGTGTTTGGTCTTCAAATGCTGCAGTACCGTAGTTACAAACTTGATGATTGGTATATTGGTTTCAAACCCAATAAAAGTCAAGATTCATAAAACGGGTTCAAATTACATTTTTTGCAACTAGGTCTTCACCACCTTTGCTAGTTTAGGAAGGATTACACCAAGTTCAAAGCAATGCAAATTACCAGTTGAAGAAGTGAACATCGATGTACCTAACGACACAACATATGGATTAAGTACATAGCATCCCCATCTGCAATTGACAGCTTGATTGGATAGATTTAACTATTTCCCCAAGCAACATCTAATTTCAAAGTTCCCAATACAAAACGTTTATGAAAACATTGAGACAAAAGAAGAAAATGCTGGCTGATCAGCCAGCCTTTTCTTCTTTTGTCTCAATATTTCTGTGCCAAACTGCACAAAAATGCTATCTTCAACAACAGGAACTTTATCGTCTGCAGCAGCTTTGATATCAGGCCAGTCGTTTTATGGAAGTGTTTATAAATTTCCTGTCCTATAGTTGGACCTGTCACTAACATGTCTACTGTTGACCTGATTGTGTGTTTACCGTCACGCAACACATGACCTGGATAATCTCTCGTGATACTCTCAACAGATCAAAGTGCCGAGACGGTAATCCTAATCAGTTTCCGGTAGTTCTAGTTATCGAAAACATTGAAGTACAAAAGGTGTACTGTAAAAGGTGTACAATAACAATTGCATTATAATACGATAATTTGCATTTGATCGTTCAATGTATCGATGAACTTAACCTGCGAGTGACAACAGAATTAATGTGACATTCTGCATTTATTGATATACCAAAGTAACAGTAAATAGATGCTTACTTTAAAGTGTGATTGGACACGCTTCTGATATGGTATATTTCTGAAAAAAAACTAATTACTGAAAAATCGGTGTTAATAGGAAAGCAATTTGAATAAGAAAGAACTATGGCGATAAAGACGTATTAAGAATAAAGACAATTTCATCTTTTTGCGCAACATCACACAATTACAGTCATTTTGTAGAGCTAAACAAGCATTAACGCAACACCGTTGGGTGTGTGAGAAAGACTATACTATGAATCAGATAAAGAAGAAACAGGGTAAGAATGTCATAAAACTGGGAGTAGACCTTTTCGTGTGATGCTTGCCAGACGTACCATGGGAAATTAACACAGCTTCACAATGAAACACGCGTGCTGGTAGTAAAAATATAAAGCTGAAACAATGGAAAGTCAGTGACTTTTTGATTCCGTAATATCGTCAACTGGTGGTACATTCTTAGTGAAATTGGTGCAGCGGTAACTTCGTATACTTTCAATGCAGCTAAATTGGTTCGATTCTCTGCTTCAGTAGTTTCGAAACCCCTATCATCACTACCTGAACTGTTGAATAGCAGGGTTTTTTTCAGTCTGGGGGAAGGGGCCTGGCCTTTTTGTAGGGAAAAAACATGCTCGTGAAACTGTTTAGGGGGAACAAAATTACCAAGGTAAACCTCAATTTGGGGGAAAACTGCATGATTTAAAAGAATTTTTTCTGAGGAAAGGGGCCTTTTGTCAGGGGAAGGGGCCTTTTACAGGCCCCTGCCAAAGAAGGAGAAAAACCCCTGAATAGATTGGAAAAACACACGTCAATTCATAGTTTCCAAATGACTAAAGCTCATTGCTATGTACTTTGTACCAATTTGAATCAGTCGACATCTTCATAGCGGTAGTAAACAAACAAAACAAAAAGGCACTTATTGGTTTGATAAAAAAGGTCGGTAAATTACATTTTGAAATGGAATTGTCCCCATTTACTTTTCTAGCAACATGTAACTTACAAATTCATTTACAAGCCATCGACAGAAACATGATCGGCCACATGGACAATTTAACACAATAACCTTCTGTATTTGTTAATGAAAAAGGCATTAATGATTCAGGAGACAACTTGTTCCGAAAACAAGAGAACGTTGATAAGTTGATCACTTATTTATTTGATTCCAGTGTAATGAAGATATACCGTGAAATAGAAATTTCCCAAACAAGAGGATTAACATGGTTTGGAATAAATTATTCATTTTCGGGATAGAAACACGGATTAAACGTCAAATTCGGGATGCTGGATTATAACCATTGAATGTATGGATTAATAGGGGTACAGACAAAACCCCACCAGGACAAAACCCCACCAGGACAAAACCCCCTCGGACAAAACCCCACCACTAAAATTGGCAAGGCGGACAAAACCCCACCAGTCTTATATTTTATTCATTTTCAAATCATTCAACAATAAATTATTATTGAAACAAATAAATTTGCATTTGATCAAGTATTGTTATAGTTATGCTTTGATAATTTATTTTCTACATTTCTCGTTTTTGATATTTGATGAATAAAATTACAGGAAAGAAATAACACTCATAATAATATTATAATGTAGGACTTAAGTTATTTTTCCACGGTATATATTATCATTGATTTATTTTTATTAAATTCTTAGATTTATGATTTTTTGAAGTTTTTTTATGAAGCCTAAAAATTTGTTTTTGGAACAAAAAAGTATTTATTGCTAAATCATAAATTGATAATGAATGAAGAAGTTATCCCTGAATATCATGAATATGAAATGATTTTTTTTTCCGAAAAAAGTTTCAATTGAATAATGCCTTTGATAAATATTAACAAGCATGATTCATTGGAATAAACTTACTTGAAATTAAAAGTGTTACTTTCTTCTCAGGTGTCAAGTCTTCTGTTGTCATCTTTTGTCCTGATTATGATAGGTGATAACTGATTTCGTAGATAAGGGAACGATATATAATGCATGCCAAATGACTTATTTAGGTGACAAAAATGTGATGTCAAGATAATATTTGGCTTCATCTTATTCCCAGTAACCTCTCCTTTTCCCACAATTGTTTCCATTTTTAAAGCAAAATTGCCTTATTTGGATATTTCAATAAACACATAATGTGAAATAAGTATAAAAAAACAATGCTTTTAAAATACAATAAGTACACTAATACAATATAGATCTAGATCATTTTTTTTTCAAGTTTCAAATTAATAATTTAATTATAAAGTAATAAATTGTTAAACATAATCAAATTTCTTATATCTAAAAATATTTTCCTTACCAAATATGTTTTTCTATGTCATAAATTTGTTATACTATATTTTATATATTGATGGGGTTTTGTCCTGGTGGGGTTTTGTCCTGGTGGGGTTTTGTCCTGATGGGGTTTTGTCCGAGGGGGTTTTGTCCTGGTGGGGTTTTGTCCTACACTCGGATTAATACGATTGACGGTATCTAGGCGTTTGCAAGTCCCGGTTTTGACTTCCGTAACAGAGAACACTTCGAGAAAATAAATTTTCAACCCTTTTATTTTATATTTCAAAAGAGAGTTGAACGGTTAGTTGGTGTACTTGATAAATAACCGAATTTGGTAGAATAACTTTTACGTATTTTATTTACACTGATGATTTTGCCGACAGAATTGATGGGTGACGATTAAATTATGTCCGTTTATTGGTTGGTATTTGGAATGTTATTTCCAGTCAAAAATTAAGTGCACGGCACATATATGTGATATTTGAACACCATAATTATCAGGATTAGACATTTCAAAATTGCACGATGAAATATCAAACGGCGAGATTATTTGCATTAGCATGTATCATATTCATGTCTTATTCATAACTTTATGTAATTCCACATGCAGCAGCCTTCAATTCGAAAAGGCGTGAGGATTTTTTCTGTTTGGGAGCGGGTAACCCTTTCCAAAACAAGACCTTCTTTTGACGTCCTTAATAGATGGGGTAAAGGAAAACATGATTGGGACAAAAGAAGATAGTGCTGATGATCAGAACTTTTCCCTTTTGCCTCAATATTTTCTCAGCTACATTTATAATTAATGTACACAAATCCAATCTTGATTAACACCCATGTTGTCGGATACAGCAGCTTTTGACATGAGACCACCCTAAATTTTGTTGTTTGGAAAAGGGTTAATGTATCAATACAGAGAAACAATAACATTCCCATGTAACTATGCAGCATATCGTCGCTTTTCAACAAAAATATCGTAACTGCAGCTTAAATCAAGCTGCAGTTACGAGGTTTTTGTTGAAAAGCAACGATATCTGATATGATACACACCGGCTCTGTTTGTTCCTTATCAGTTGTATCTTTATGATGTTTATATGAGCCCAGCAGATTGATCTACTGATAAGCCATATATTGACATGTATACTGCATAAAAATACATCTACATGATAATTAACACAATGCATACTGATTTATACATTTGCATTTATACATTTTCCTACTCTCACAATTTTCGTGCCAGGTATTTTCTGTTTTGTTCTAGGAAGATTTTTTTTTTGACTCTTTATAATATCACGGGAATTATTTGTGGGAAAATGAGAAAACGAGTTACAGAATTCTAAGTTATTGACATTATAGTCATACATACTCGCATACCCTTTCTAACCATCAAACACTCTGTCAACCCTTTTCCCACTCGCAACACTTGGTAAATGGGATCATTACACTTTAACCCTTTCCTCTACAAGACCTGGTTTTGACGTCCCTAATAGAAAAGGCTTGGGCAAATATTGAAACAAAAGAAGAAACTGCTGATAACCAGCAGTTTCTCCTTTTGTCTCAATATTTTCTCTGCCACATTTTACACAAATCCTGTCTTTAGTAACATCTATTCTGTCAATTGTAGCAGTTTGTGAAATGGATCATCCTAACATTTTGCCGTTTGGGAAAGGGTTTAAAGTGTTTAAATAAGCAATGATATTAGACCACCGTGATTCCAGATCAGTTTAAGTTTAAGTACAGTCTTATCAGGATCATCCCTGCTCTCGAACTGATCTGGATCCATGCTGGTCTCAAATGACATTTTTTCTCCTTTAGTCTCAATAGTTTTTGTACCACGTTGTACACAAATTATGTTTTTATCATTTTGTCGTCTGCAAGAGATTTTCAATATTGGAACATCATGAAATTGTATTGTTTGAGAAAGAATGAATATACAGATAGTTCTCTTTTGTTTTTAATTAAACTTCCATGTATTGTAGTTTTGTATTTTATAGATAGATAGATAGATAGATAGTTTATTTCACGTGTACAACAAAAGTACATTGTGTTACAAAAATACAATTACAAAGACAATATACATTATCAAACAGTGACGTGAACATAGAGGCGTAGATATCTACTGAAAAATAAAGTTACAATGTTGAATGAATAAAGGTTGGTAACATTTTAGGCGGAAGATGACGAAATAGTATTATATTAACTCTAAATAGTATTGTATCAACTCTTTATAATACATTCGAATTTGACGACTAAATGTGAATCAAATATCGCATATTGGTAAAGGAGGAATGTAGAACTTTTGCATTTCTCCTTTGCAAATCATGCTTTCAATTTACTAACTATTGTGTCGTCTGCAAATGTAGAAAACAAAACTTCGTAGTTAAATAGTTATAGAACTGACAAAAACTAATTACTGTTTCGCATTGAAAATGCAGAATTGACAAATTTACTCAGGTTTAAGATTGTTTTATACTCGTTTGATTGTAAAAGTTTTAAAAATTTGAACATACTTGGTTTGATGTAATAGTATTTGCTAATATATTTCATTCTTAATTGGTAATAGAACGGACATTCGATTATAAAATGAAACTCGTCTTCAATGCTGTTCAAGTTACAATGTTCACAAATTCTTTCATTTTTTGGTATACGTGATCGTCCATGACGTCCAGTTTCTATTCTAAGTGTATGAGAAGATGTACGCATTTTAGACAAACAATTTCTAAGTCGTTTCGGAGTGATGTCTACAAGATATTGCTCAATTTTGAATTCATGTTTGAAATGGCTATAGAAAGGTTCAAGAACTTTGTTATTGACAATATCTGAATGCCATTTTTGTATAAAATTATCTTTCAGTCTTTGAGTAATTAAAGTTATAACTTGATTCTCGTTAACTTTTTCCGGGTGTTCCCAGACATAAAGAAATCCGTTTTCTCCAAGCAAGGTCTTGACCTTTGATAACCAATTTGCTTTTCCACGTGAAATATCATTAAGCATTATACTGTGAATTGTTTTTGAAAGGATGTTATTTGTTTTGGATACCTTAAAGAACTGTTTAAGAATAAAAATGCACCTGTTTATGTATAATGGATACCGACCCAGCTCACCATAAACGGCTGCGTTACTAGTAGATTGTTTAACTCCTAGGATCATTTTGCAAAATTTTAAGTGTATTCGTTCGAGGTCCTTTGACTTTGTAAATCCCCAAATTTGGCTTCCATAGTTCAAAATTGGACTAACAAAAGAATCAAACAGTTCTAGTGCTATTTTAGCGTTTACTTTGTATTTAAAAACATTACTTACCAACAGATGCATGGCCTTTAAAGCCTTTCCTGCTGCATATTGATTATGAAGGGTGAAACTGTCAGTATAATTAAAAACAACACCCAAATAATTGAAATTGTCTACCACTTCTATTTTGCTATTGTTATAGAACCATTTTTCCTTTGCTTTAAGTTTACCACGTTTCCTAAAGACAACTATTTTGGTTTTATCTGTATTTACTTCAAGTCCCCATTTTGTGCAATATGAGTGTAGACGATCGAGACTTTGTTGGAGATCTTCAACAGAGTTACCTATTAATACCATATCGTCTGCAAACAACAGAATTATAAAACATATCTCATAAATTGTAATTCCACGCAGATTATCTTCTTGTAAGAAAAGCTCTAAATCTTCTAAAAACAGTGCAAAAAGTGCCGGTGACGTCGTTTGGCCTTGGATCAATCCTACCGATATCTCAAAAAATTCGGAAAAGGAATTGCAGTGTTTAACACATGATTTAACGGACTGATACATAGATCGGAAAATATTCAATAACTTACCCTTTAATCCCATATTAAAAAGTTTGAACCATAATGCATCTCTATTTACGGAATCAAAGGCCTTTTTCAAATCTATAAAGGCGCACGGCAGACGAATATTATTGTTTAAAACATGTTCGATAAGATTTGATAAAACAAAAATAGCATCGGTAGTACTACATTTTTTACGGAATCCAAATTGTGCATCGGATATAAAATTATTTTTTTCAAACCATGATTCAACTCTTGAGTTTAGAATACTTGAAAAGATTTTACCTAGGTTACTGGTTAAAGTTATTGCTCTATAGTTGTTAGAGTCATTAACGTCTCCTTTTTTGTGTAAGGGGACAATAAAGCCTTTCGACCAACTTTCTGGGAATTTACCGGAATCGAATATCAAATTAAACATGTCGGTCAGGTGACCAGTAAGAATATCACGTGATTCAATAAAATACTCATTTAACAGATCATCGGCCGGGCTAGATGCTTTACCGGTTTTCAGCTTTTTTATTGCTGAATCAACTTCACTATAAGAGATAGCGCTATTTAATTCCTGAAAAATGCATTCATCAGTGCTAAAATTATGTTGGTTAATGAATTCGTCTATTTCAGGTAGATTTATTGGTTTAGTTTCATTGAATAGTTTAGAAAAGTGCGATTTAAAATCGTTAATTTCTATGTCATGTTATATGTTTATATAACATAAATTGTATAGACAAGTATGTGAATTACTCCTTTTCCTTCAGTGTTTACTAATATACCCATGCATTGTTAACTTAATGATTGCCGGAGAAAGGATAGAAGCATCTTTCTGACAGCTAAATAATTGCTTAACCCTTTTCCAAACGAACTTTGGTTCTTACGTCCCTAATAAAATAGTTTGGGTAAATATTGAGAGAGAAAAGAAAATGATGATAATCAGAAACTTCTCATTTTCCCGAAATGTTTTCAATGTTATAACATACACTTTTTCTTCCTTTGGCATTAAATCGTTTATACAACATCTTTTTAAGCAGAATTCTGTCGTTTGGGAAATATGTGGGGAATGGGGTAAAACGAACGATTACTTGCATTCGTTAGCATTGTAGCAGTAATTAGGATATGGTTGATAATCATCATTTCCATGATATGGATAATTTTGTCGATAATTTGCCAAAACCTCGTAATTTCAGCTCATTCAAGCAGAAGATATGACGTTTAGGTCGCCGACTGACGTTCTAACTTCTACGCTTGAATATCCCAAACAAAACGATAATATTATAATCATAGTTATAATGCTGCAGTTTGGAAACAGTTTTTGTTTACTAAATACTTTACTTTGGATTCATTGCTTTTCCCACAGAATTCATTCTCACAGGTTTATCCATAAAACAAGAAATTTTGGCAAAGTTTAAGAAATAAGATATGTTTTCCGTTCATAACGATATTGTTTCTACCGATAGAGTGAAAAAAGTTTACAAACTTTCCAAAACATTCGAGAAAGTTTGTACAACAAATTCAACTTCAACTTACCGGCCGATGAAAGATGTAAATCCGTAATCACAACACAAATAATCACAAACACAACTTGTAAAATCCTCAAGTAGGCCATTGTTTTCACAAACTTTTAAAACATAAGTTTTCTTATCGTTAAAGGTCACATATTTTTGCAGGTTAGATTCTAAGTATAGCTCCTCACCAACCCACAGGCATTCCCAATATACAAAACTTGATGCTGAATCGTCTGCTAGGATTCCAGTGAATATTGGATGCTTGAACTAAGGCTGCAGATAACAAGAAGTAACAGCTGAAAATTCACCAATATTTCATTTATTGTTCGTCAAACCGTATGTTGTGGGTACTCATTTGAATCGTCTCGATCGTCTCTTCGAGACGATTCAAATGAGTACCCACAACATAAGGTTTTGAATTGTAATTATAATTTTAGACCGCCTGCGTGTAATCTTATCGGTTACCCCGCAAAACGTGTGGCGTGCGCATGCGCAGTATGTACCGGATATTCCCGCTGCAGGGAGCCATATGTGGCGCATCTCGTGAGGAAGTGCTAATTTATTATAACAACCATCTGTCGATCATTCTGCTTCATAAATCCGTTTGTTTATAATTAATGAAGGAATATTGAATGAATATTTCAAGCTCATTTCCACGTCTTGTTTCACAGTGTGACTCGCTTTCTGAGTAAAATAGCAATGGATTTTGTGCTAAAAATAGACTGCGTTTACTGTTATGTTTTTGATAAACCGTCGGTGTTGTTATAAAATCTCGTAACTACGAAATGTTATAACAACACCTACGAAATATTTTGTTTGTCCGAAATTAAGTCACTGTTTACTATTTAAAATCATTCCATTTTAGACCCTACAGACAAACAATGTATTGTTTTGTTGCCACGTAAATCAGTGAAATGATTACGTACACTGTAAAACTTGAATTTTTGATCGAATATGAAATTATCTCCTTCGAAATGATATTGCTAATAGATTTTGAAATTTAACTGCGCGAAAATTATGCTTTTAAAAATGTTTTAAAAGTACATGTTTTTGACAAACTCCACGGCAGGGAATCCCATAACATAATAACAACAACAACAACAAAATGCAGAAAATTCATTATGTTAACCCTTTCCCAAACAAGACCTGGTTTTGACGTACCAAAAAGAAAATGCTTGAGAAAACATTGAAACAAAAGAAGAAACTGCTGATAACCAGCAATTTCTCCTTTTGTCTCAATGTTTTCTCTGATATACTATTCAAAACTTTTACCTTTTGCTACATTCATTTTGTCGTCTGCAGCAGTTTTCAAATTGGACCAACCTAAAATTTGGCTGTTTGGGAAAGAGTTGATATGTGACCAATTTGAAAATGGTTTGAAGCAGAGAAGAATGGAAAGTCCAGGTATTTTCTGAGTATGGTAGATTTTTAAAACAACTTCTTATTAAACGTTATTTTCGACCAAACAAAAATTCAGGTCCTGGATTTTTTGGTGTGGTATATTTTTTAAACAACATCTCCACTGGTGGTGAACTCGGACAAAGCGAGGAACATTTTTCATGAACACAAGGTACAGATACTTCATGTCACATCCGGATTTTTGTAAACAATACACGTGGTATTTTGTTTTACTTCTCTTTCCGTCTTTTTTTAAAGGATGCACTCAAATGGAAGTTACTAAGGTATGTAGATATGATTTATAATACGCACGAAAATATCAGTTTTATCGATCATTATTTTCAAATGTTATAAACGGATTGCAAGTGCACAAAGCGCATATTGAGATCATGTGGGTTGATCTTAATCGCCCGAACGAAATGGTACAATATCACTGTTTATGTTTATCATCTTGCACTGCAAGTAAACAAAAAAGACATATAAATGTACAAATAAAGGCTGTAAATGGCAGTTTTTGGTGTCATGTCATTGAAAATCATTGTGCGGTTTCTTCGTGACAACGTTACAGCATGTTTGCAATGTTATCTTTTCCAGCTACGGTGTTTTATGACCACATGTTTGATAAATTAATCGATTGCACTGGACTTAACGGCACATTTAAACATTTATTCGGTAATATCGCACTGATTTGAGCATCATCATCATCATCATCATCATCATCATCATCATCATCATCATCATCATCATCATCATCATCATCATCATCATAATAATCATCATTTTTATCGTTACCTTGGAGTTTCACCGGTAAGAGTTTCGTTATGCCTTCTTAAATTTGGTACAGGTGGAGAATAAGCTATTAAATGAGAACAAGATGGATCTTGATCAGACAGTGCACATGCAAAGTCTGATCTGGATCCATGTTGGTCGCAAAAGCCTAAATGAACGTTTCCAGATCTATACTGTAATGTTTGTCATTACCATTATCACCATTTATTCTAAGGAGGATCCACTGTTTCACACATCCCAGGCCCGTACGAACAGGGGGACTCTGGAGCCGCCCCCCCCCCCCCATAGTTTGCAAAAATGCCGAATTTTCATCATTTCACATTTAAAACTTACGGCAAATCTAATTTAGTCCCCCCAATATTAGACACTGGCCCAGACAGGGCCCATATGGAATTGCTTTCTACGGGCATGCATTCTAAAGTATACTTACGGGAAAAGTTAACTGTGTGCATTTCCTTTTCAATTAACACCTTGACTGCATACGGTACATGAATAAAATTTTACAAATGCACATTTAATCTTTTACTTTCAATAATTGTCAATGTATTACTATACTTGTTATTACCGTAACAATTCCTGAAAGTGGATAAGGATAAGATTCGCTTTTACAAGACATTTTCGAGTGTGAACACCGTTGGTATTAATACATGCTATGCAATTGTCCTTAGAAAACAATAGATGCTGTCTAACCCACTGAAGGTAATGTTGTCAATAACATCGTAGCAAGACTATGGGTATCGCAAGACGTCTGGAACGGATGGTCTAATCCGTTAAACAGCCTCTACTGCTGATAGAACTCAACTCAGGAAGCAATCTAGCCTATCTGTAACGTTTGCCGTTTTCTGTCGATTTCACAGGTAGTCGTTCCGATAATGGTTGTCTTGTCGGAATGACGTCACGTGTAGACGTTGGATGTGTTGGAATCGTCTCAAAATTGTAGCATGGCAAGTAAATCGAAAACAGTCTAATTAATGGGGTAATTCGACTGTTTTCGATTTACTTGCCATGCTTCAATATCTTGTATTTATTTCGGTACATTTATGAATAATCCTAAAATTGGCGACCATTTGCATTAGACAAGTGGCTACTTTCTTATGACGGGGAGTATATTTGTGCTACTATAATTAAATCCATTTGTTTCAATATTTTAGATTTCTTAAAGATAAAATGTTAAAAAAGACGTCTCACTACATTTCTCCTGAAACAAAAGTTTACGCTCATGATCTGTTTTCATGACTTTATATCATCGCCGCCAAACAATACGACGTCGTTCCCACGTTTTGTGTAATTGACGTTGAAGTGCGTATAGCAAACATTGAATCAAAAGAAGAATAGATCTATACTGAAAATAATTTGGCACCTTTTTTCTTAATATTTTTCTTTCATGTTTTCTTAATTAGTACACACATTTTAACTTCTCAACATATAAAATCAATGTATTTTGACATCTAGAGCAGTCAGCTAGACAAATTGGCGGACGGGTAGAAAAACGGACGGACGAACAAACGAAGCACTATCTATATGGTGGTCATTACTGAAAGCCTTCTAATTGGGGGCTGCAATACCAGATAGGCCTATTGTTTTGGAAATGATTATTGTATACCATTAATTCGTCTTTGAAAAAGAATAAATTTTATCTACTACGGTATATATAGACCTAGTGACGTTTTTTCGGACAAACACTAGTGCTTCGTCGGCGTAAATCTAAAACGTCACAAACTCAACTTTATTGAAGCTGCAGTTACGGGATTTTATAACAACACCTACGATTTATCCATATTTAACCGAAAACCCATTCTATTGTTAGGACAAAAGCCATTGCAATTCGAACAGCCATTGAAAATGTTCACGGTATCATAAATAAACCGTACAAGTCCCCTTCAAAAAACATTAACTACGATTTTCACATCGGAAAAAAACTTCTACTCCAAGAATTGTAATACCAACTTCAGAATCAGTCAGAGAAATAAAATAACAAAACTGACAATAGCCTCTAAGTGTCTCTCCGATTCGTCCATATTGTTTTGGGCGGATAAACACGTGCAAATCGTTGTGTACATGCTCAAACTAGTAAAACTGGTTTTTAAACGCGCATTTAAACATGAAGTATCTGTACCTTGTGTTCATGAAAAATGTTCCTCGCTTTGTCCGAGTTCACCACCAGTGATCTCATGAAAAGTTATTGACGACCAAACAAAAATCTGGACAATGTTTAATTAATTTAGACTTTTGTTTTATTTGTTTCCTGTTGTCATGACTTCGTTGAACCTTGAAACACTTCATTTTTTTATATCACAAGTATTTCAATATATTATCAAGTTATGTAAGATATGAAGGTAACAAGAGAAAGATAGGAGTGGATAGAGATTTTTTTTCTTTTCGATATTCAAGCCCTTTGTTGTATATACTCATTGGAATCGTCAAGTGGACTCGTCTCGACGAGACGATTCCAATGAATACCCACAACAAAGGATTTAAATGACAATAAATATAATCTTGCTTAAAAAAAGCATTTACCCCTCGTATCTGTAGCTCTGGATAACAAAAATCATTTGATCCTTTCGCAAACAAGATCTAGTTTTGACGTCCTTAGTAGATAAGGCTTGAGAAATTATAGGGCCGACAAAGAAAATGCTGATTATCAGCATTCTTTCCTTTTGCCTCAGCATTTTCTTGGCTATAATGCAGACAAACCATGTCTTTATTATCGACATTTTTGTCTACTGCATCAGCTTTTAAATTGTACTGCCCCAAACTTATGTCGTTTGGGAAGGATTAATATACTTTTTATTCTAAAGGCTTATGCTACTGATATGATTATGATACTTATATGCGATACCTAAAAATTCAGTATTGTTATCCAGTCCATGACTGTTTTTCCGCTATCAACTGTTTGCATTTTAATGCTTTCCGCGAATAACTACGATAAAAGTTGTATACAGGTACTAAAATATAATGAAGGAAATTTATGATAAATTAGTAATTATACTGATAATACGTATTTTCCTTTTCTCTCGATATTATACCAACGTCAAAGTTAACCTAGTCAAACCCGGGATTTGATTTTTTTAACTCCATTTTCATGTGATGCTACGTAAGTTTTGTTAAGTTTCTTCTGAATCGTACTTAACCCTCCGTACTTAACCCTTGAACGGAAAACAGACCATTCCAATTTGAAAGCTGCTAAAGACATGGAAATGGGCGTTGAAAAGCATAGCATGTGTGTACAATAAAGCAAAAGGAGGAAATTCAGGTTAGCGACAATTTCTCCTTTTATAACAATGTTTTCCATATTAGTTTCTGTGAGAGACGCTAAAGCCAGATCGTGTTTGGGAAAGTGTTCGCCAAGAAATTTCGATTAATCTGTTATCTTATTATTTTCTTCCCTAATAATGTAATTATACACTCTAAAGAAATTCGGTTAGAAATTGACAAAATAAAAGGCAGGGATATTTCTACAGACTTTTTATAAATACTTTCAAATTAATTTTCGTAGGAGAATGACAGAGCAAAAACATTTGACTTACTGATCGACACACTTTGAATTCAACAAAGATAAATTTAATATTTCAAGAATGGTCACATTTTGAACGCTGCTGCAGACGACAAAATGGATGTTGACACAAATAGACTTTGTCCGCATTATGCAATGGATCATTGAGGGTAAAGGAGAAAATGTTGGTTACCAGCATCTTTTTTCCTCAATGTTTATTTTATTCCTAAACCAGGGGAGTCAAACCCAGGTTAATTGGGGTGGAAGGATAATTCATGAGTTACGTAAATCTCCTGATGAAAAACATAGGCTTAACCCTTTCCCAAACAAGACCTGGTTTTGACGCCCCTATAAGAAAAGGCTTTGGAAAACATTAAGACAAAAGAAGAAACTGCTGATATCCAGCAGTTTCTCCTTTTGTCTCAATATTTTCTATGCTATATTTTACACAAATCCAATGGTTTTCAATCTTAATTTTGTCGTACGCAGCATCTTTCAAATAAAAGCACCCTGAAATTTTGTCGTTTGGGAAAGGGTTAAGGAAGCATTACTCAAGTAGAAGAAATGCATTTTGAATTTGCGTTTCATTTCATACGCCATTCTGTGAACAGATGTAAATAAATGCACATCGAACATACGCATGATGTCGTCTGAATCAGCTTTCAAATTGGACCAAAACGTTTGTCGTATGGGAAAGTGCAAAATATAATTGTGCCAATAGATATAATTATTCTGTTTTAAATCTAAGGTATTAGTATGAGCGGAGTTATAGAATAAGGCATCCTATAGCATTTGAGATCAATATGGGTCCAAACCAGCCTGCGCGTTCGCAGTGTTCAAGACCTAAGTTGTTCTCTGATAGCTTCTGTATGACCATTTTCCAGGCTTCGGCTCCTATATGCTCCGAAACCTCATCAGTTACAGAAGAAAAAATATATTGTTCTCATATAGGTTCTTCAATGTCAAAGAACAGCACAATTCCCGCTCAGACTTCATTTAGGTACAAACTAATATGGATCAATTGTGGTATGTTAACAATTCTTATATCAAAACTTACCAGACGAGCTTTTGATCTCCCGACTAGAGAAGAATTTTCTTTTCTTTGTCTCAATATTTTCTTTTCGTGATCGTGGGTTAACGTCGAAAGTCGAAAGAATATGACCAAGAGTTCGTAAATTTCGGGATTTTAGCCCTAACTTTTAGTTATTCTTTTAATGCCATAAGGTCTAGAGTTTTTTTTTTTTTTTTTTTTTTTTTTTTTTCAGATTCCAGCTGATTTGAGGGCAAACAAATAAATACATGTAAATACATGTTTTAACCATCTCAAGTAGACAGATTCCATTCGTCGTCTATTGCGTGTAAAACTTATTAATTTTGACAATTGAAAAACCTGAAGCTTTTAAAGAAATTGAAATCGGAATTCTGGGGAAAATTCTATTTTACTCTGTGAAAAGTTCTAGAGGTATTTTCTGCATGAGAGCATGATCAAACACTTTATTGGATGCAGTTTGCGTTGATGATTTTAGCAAAAAAAAAAAATAATCCATTTCTCCGAATCCTTGAAAACGAGAATGTCTTTCAATCTCGAAAAATACCACAAAAAAGTCCGGGTAATTATGCACTGACAGTCAGCTCAAAAGCATTGAAATAGAACAAATTGCAAAGTTGAGCGCTAAGTCTGTGGCCTGATAGAGATGGTTTTAATCGGCATCCGTTTTACTTTGCGCGTGTATCATGTTCATGCAAAACTGCATTCGTGTTACAAAAAATAAAAACTAATCTAAATCATGTGCATACATCTAATATAATGTACCTTTGCACAGCCCAGTAATCAAATGGTCTTATTATGTCTTTCTCAAACAATACTATTTAAAATCAAACCATTAAACTTTAGAAATTCCATGATCTATCAAAAAATGTATAATGCAAGAACTAGACTCTTTAAAAAAAGACTCTCCAATTTGAACCATTCGTAAAGTCTATCCCAACACATTCGTACATGTATATTTGATCAAATCAAAGACGAACACTGTTCCATATCATTTGGACAATAAAATATTTGTTAAGCAGTTGGTATCATGTATTTTTAATGAGAAGCTAAAAGCTTCTTGATGGATGCCGATATGGCGGAACATGCATGTCCTTTCTAAACACAATAAATATGTCATTAATTGATGCATCATCACAAGAAACGTTCATCCGACAAACCATCAAATGCAAGCAACAAAGAAGGCGACGTTATTATTTGTATGTGCTGTTTGAATACCTTCTTTCTTTTCCAATATTCTTGCATATTGTAAAGCATTTGGTATCATGCATTCTTAATGACTTTATAAAAGGTTATGGGTGAACGCTGCTAGGTCGAAAGATGGTTGACCTTTCTCAACGAATAAATGTGTTATCGACGCATTAACATAAGAAAAGAAATGTTTTTTTCGAAGTAATTTAGTACACATGATCAAATGGAATATAATTCAATCTGGAATCGTGTGTCATCTGTGGGGATATGAACGATGTGTCAAGGACTATCCTATCCCGAAGACCATCGATTACCTGAGGCGCGTTCTTTACAGCGAGATTTTTAAAGATGTCTTATGATGTTTAAGATATAGCGTTTATAAGACCAAAATTCTGACCAAGGTGTTACATCATGATGACGTCATTACGGTTTATAAATGAAGGGGCAATCGAAACAACTCAGTCAATTCTCTGAAATATTAATTGTACAGAATTGACCTAGGGCTTTGTCGGACCGTATATGGTACAAAAACGAATATGGTACAAATTTGTACCATATTCGGCCGAATATGGTACAACTGTCTATTTGTACCATATACGTATCTGCAGTTTTGGGGTAAAATGCCTGACCGAATATGGTACAAACTTGTACCATATTCGGATGAAAAATGTACCACATTCGTTCCAAATAGGAGGAGGAGGAGGAAGAGGAAGAGGAGGAGGAGGAGGAGGAGGCAGGGGAGGGGAGGGGGAGGCGGAGGGGGCCTTCTTCTTCTTCTTCTACTTCTCCTTTTCCACTTCTTTCTTCTTCTTCTTCTTCTTCTTCTTCTTCTTCTTCTTCTTCTTCTTCTTCTTCTTCTTCTTCTTCTTCTTCTTCTTCTTCTTCTTCTTCTTCTTCTTCTTCTTCTTCTACTTCTTCTTCCTCTCCTTCTTCTTTTTCTTTTTTCTCATTTTTTCTCTTTCTTCTCCCTTTTCTTCCTCTTCTTCCTCTTCTTTTTTTCTTCTTCTTCTTCTTCATCCTGTGTCATCTTCGTCGTAATGATCACCATCTTCTCCTCCTGCTACAGCATTCAAACTGCTAATTCTAATGAATTATTGTGGTGTTGGTACTCAACGTATAAGAAGCGTACTCGGTGGATGAGTAATGTACAGTCAGCGTACTCGACGTATGAGTAATGTATATTTAGCGTACCTCTAGCGTATCCAGCGTATGAGAAACGAATGACAAGCGTAAAATTTATAGGCTGGCATACGCTGAAATCTTTTGTGTATGTTCAAAAATTGTTTTGGCCCTCAGCATACATCAGCATATACCGACGTAACCCAGCGTATGAATAACGTTTAACAACGTACCTCTAGCGTATCTCCAGTGTACGAGGGTTGTCCTGAAAGTTCGTGGACACACAATTTATTTTGCTTAATAATACTTTGTTTGTGAAAAAATCTTTATCAAATGAAAGCTTAACATCTACCAAGTACTTTTCCAGTAAAAAGAAATAAATTTAGTGTGCAATTATTTTACAATAGGACCTAACACGACCCTACATATGGGTACCCGGAGCACGTCAAATTTTGAGCTTTTTGGCTACCCATATCTGTGTTTTTTATTTAATTTAACGTATGAAATTGACGAGAAACAAAATAATAAGTGTATGAAAATGTGAGCTTACATTCCGACTCAATATTGTTTTAATTTCAATGTTGTCGCGTTAAAAATTGACATTTGAGGATGATTTAAAGAAGTTTGATATGGAAGGAAATCTGTCAAAAATGACGACGTCGGACGTTTGAGCGGAGCACTGCATTCTTGAACTAGGAAAACGCCTGCAGACACCAGGGAAATTGTTAATTCCTCTACGAAGAGACCATGTGTGCCGTATTATCTTGTTTGCAAATGTCACAAATGTTTCCGGGGAAGCAATAGCTGATTCGAGGCCTCAAAGATCGAGTGTTATAACAGATAGAAATATTAATTTGGTGAGTAACGACGTTACATCATGAATGACGATTGACAAAATACGGTAAAATATATCGTGGGGAAAATGTGAACTGTCAAAAACAAGTTTTAACGAAATCCTCACAAAACATTTGAAAATGAAATCAGTGTGTGCACGAGGGTGCGTAGAATGCTTTCCGAAGAAAATATAGTGACACAAGTCTTCGTAACAAAGTTATTTCTTCGTCGCTGGAACGTCGTAACGTCATGACGTGCTCCGGGGTGCAACAACCTTCTTCACAAAAGCTTATGTAATTCTTTAAAAAATGGACAGATT
>OY804594.1:39121164-39181164 GCA_963680895.1 Fragum sueziense | reverse complement strand
CCAACCGAGCTTAATTAGGTATTAACAAGTTTTTAATTAAAGTATCGACACGGCTTTCTGTTTGAGTCACCAACCTGTCGGTCACTTGTTCTCTATCAAGTACCGTGACCGTTTTCATCTACAAGTCTAAGTAAATTGTTCCCTGTCAGAGTACTGGGATCGCATTCATCTACAAGTCTAAATAGACTTTCTTATTCTAAATTACATTACAAGCAATTTGATTGGACGAGACGTAAGAATGACAAACCAACGACAGTTATGTATATGTGGGTAGCATTACCTGATTACATTAGTTATCCCCGCCGATGAAATCATCGGGGGATATTGTTTTTGTGTACTCCGTCCGTCCGTCCGTCCTTCCGTCCATCCGTCCGTCCGTCCGTCCGAGATTCGTTTCCGCGCTATTTCTTCAAAACTATAGACCGAATTTCAATGAAACTTTGCGCACAGCTCCACCACAAAGAGGACATGCGCATATCGTCGGGGTTACCCGGTTCGACCATTGAATTTAGAGTTACTGCCCCTGACTGTTGAAGCCATATACATACAGAGTGATATTCGTTTCCGCACTATTTCTTGAAAACTATAGACCGGATTTCAATGAAACTTTGTGCACAGCTTCACTACAAAGAGGATATGCGCATATCGTCGGGGTTACCCGGTTCGACCTTTGAATTTAGAGTTACTGCCCCTGACTGTTGAAGCCATATACATACGGAGTGATATTCGTGTCCGCGCTATTTCTTGAAAACTATAGACCAGATTTCAATGAAACTTTGTGCATAGCTCCACTACAAAGAGGACATGCGCATATCGTCGGGGTTACCCGGTTCGACCTTTGAATTCAGAGTTACTGCCCCTAACTGTTGAGGCCATATACAGAGTGATATTCGTTCTGTTGAAGCCATATACATACAGAGTGATATTCGTTTCCGCGCTACTCCATTGACAATGAAAATATGTTCGGCGGGGATATCAATTCAACGAAATTGCTTGTTTATATTACTAACTGTCATTGACTTACATAACTTTTAAAAAATTTCCAAACTGTTTAAGTGACATTTCACATTTATTTCATTTTTTAAAAGTATGTCTTGATGCAAAGATTATTTATTCTAATGCATTGAAATGCTATCAGTTTTTTGAAGTTGTTATTTATAAGCGATAAATACGCCTTCAAAGTTGAGACAGAAATGACAAATTCTAAATAAATCTGAACTGTTGTCCACAACAATTTGTTTAATTTTAGCACAAAAATATATATTTCTCGTAAACAGTTCAATATTTTGGCTTGAAATTTTCAGAATTTTCATAAAAAAACATGCTCTTTCTGAAAGAATAAAAGTAAAATTTATATGAAAATAATTCTAAAATGTCACTTTAAGGACCGATATCTTTATTTGTTTAATTTTATTGACATGGCGTATCCTTGTTATGGTTACGTAAGTTGCAACAAATTGCCCCATATCATGTCAATTGCACTTTATAACAAGTATGTCGATATCCTACTCTGAAAATCTGCTGAATGTATGGATAGATGTTAACTGCCATTTTATAGTATCTTTGTAAATTGCAAAGCTAAGCAAAAATACAAATGCTCATTAAGCAACCGTTAAGTACATTTCTTGTTTACTTAGTGGCTCGCTAGCATGCGAGTGATAATCTCGTGAGAGATAACAATGAGTTCAACTTCTGTAAAAGAAAGACCATATTACAAGATGGCGTGCTGTAATGGAGTACACAGAGATACACATGTATAAAAGTGGTGGCTTTTCAAAATTAAATATTTCACTAAATGTTCATCAAAGCCTATGTTGTGGGTACTCATTAGAATCGTCTCGTCGAGAAAAAAGATTTTACATTAATCGAAGTTAAAGACATTGTCATTATTATTATTATTTGTAATTTATGAAATATAGATCATCAAAAACAATACTACAACATTACAGAAACCAGAGAAACCATCCGTGCTTAACAAAAAGGTGACATATGATTTTGCCTTGACAGCAGCTTTCTTGTATCGAGCCCGTTCGTATGTGCCTCTGTCGGTTTGTTTTACAGTACAGGAGACGTCGTCTTTCTTACTCAAGTGAAAAATCAATGTCAATATATGTGCTCCCCCATGAGTATGTCACACGCTCAAATATGACAGCTGTCAAAATGTAAAGTTTGCTTAAACAAATTAGGTAGATTTCTGGGAAGAAATATCTATTGGTTGAGACATGTACCTGAGAACAGTGAGTAGAATATGAAGTGGACGGTAAAGCAGTCATGAGATAACTCATGAGTCATTCGTATTTCCGTCAAAAGTAAGTTTAAGGTAGTCCACCCCTAATGAGATTCACTCGAGATCGGAATTATTCGGGCGGCATCATACACATTCGGCGGTGGAATGTTCCACGGCCGAATGTTTCCGACGTCGCCCGAGTACGTTCGAATACGTTCGGATACGTTCACGAAAAATTTCGATGTCGTGTGAATCTCATTGGGAGTGGACATCCTTAAGTTATTTCGGTTTGCCTCTTGGCTTTTGATATGTTCTCTCTGATTTCCATTATTGGATTTTAATTAATTCCACGACCCCTGGAAGTATTGATGCACAGTAAAGCAATAACATCAAACTAATGTTTTCACTCCATATCGATAACGCCTAAACTGTTTCATTCTAAACTGGATCAGCGTCATTTTTGGAAACACTTAAATGTACCTAAATAGTCAATAATGCAAATAGTCCAAAGTTATAAACAATAAATATGTTATGAATTTGGTCGGCCTATATGTGTTACATAGTAGATAGTAGATCTTTTTTGTCTAGTACAGATTGGCATCACAATGGCCAAGTTAATTCATACTTTCTAATTCTCGATTATATTTCAAACCTATCCGGTTCAGAATAGATTCGTAAAACATCCATTTCAATATTGTCAACCCAAGACATTGATGGGGAAAGAGTCTGATGGTATTTCGGACGAATCCATTCGCGTGCAGGGTGTGATCCCATCCTACTTTATGGCAGTATTTTATTACCTTTTGGAGATGAGCTGGACAAATACCTTCTCACCTCAAGACATCTGACCACGAGCGATTGACCCTTTAAACACTTGAATCTCTGGCAGTCATCTTTATGGTGATAATAAAAGCTTGATAACGTTTAAGCTGATTGAATGTTGTTATATAGTATCTTTACGGTGTAAATTAAAAACTGACAATTGACTATTTTGTGAAGGATATCAATTGTGTTCATTTGACTGTTCGTTACGATACAAATGCAATGTGTCTGTAACTAAATCTATTTGGTGTACACCGTCTTGATTATCATGTAGATTTGTTTAAAAAGGGATATTTCAACAGAAATGCATCAATATACACAATCTTTTCTAGATAGTTGTATTTTCTGCCTTTTCGTAGATGTTTAGGAAAACGAGTGTTTGGCGAGCGTATATGCTTCCCTCGCCATTGAGAGTTCATTATTGGGTTCTCTCATTTAAGGCTTTTAAAAAATAGATATTGCTTTCATTTGGGAATATCTGGGAAAGAAAGTATGTGTTTGTAACTATTAACGACTATCAAACAATCAAGGTTTGTTCCATTTTTCGAATATTGCCTTGGTAGAAAAGTACCAAATTATCGTCGGTATTCAACAAAAACCTCGTAACTGCAGTTTGTTTTCAAGATGCAGTTATGAGGGTTTTTTAAAGCAGCATTTTATTAATGAAAATTGTTGTTGATACAGGATGAGAGGAAGTGTTGGTATTTAGGCCTACTCATGAATTATTCTGACATTTCCGATCGCCGTCCATGATATGTATAATGTACAATAATGTACATGGGCCAGTGGGTAATAAGCAGGTGCAGTAACCCTCAATTATTCACGTACACTCTAAATGGTCTCCATATTTCTGCTGCGTTTAACCATTTTCTATGTCCAAACAACCCCTGGTTTTGATCCTCAATAGAAAGCGCTAGGGAGCAAATGAAGAAATGACCGATTCCGAGGATTTCCTCTTATTGCATCGATGTTTCAATGCTTTATCGTGCACAAATTTTATCTTCATCAACCTTGATTTTGTCGTCTAAAGCAGTCTTGAAATTTTCTTAGTCCAAAATGTTACTGTTTAATCCATAACCAAACGGCACAATTTTAGACTATTCCAAATTCAAAGATGATGCAGATGACAATTTCAATTGAATGAAATTTTGCATTTTTTTTTAATAGAGAACATTGTGGGAAATGAAGAAATTGCTTGTCACAAAAGCCATTTTCATGTGGGGAGTCAAAAAGAGTCACTGTGAGGTAATGGGTTAAAAATGGTTGAAGGGATGAGCTTAGTTCAATCAGAACATAAATGAAGCAAACCATGGCAACAATATCATTTGTGTTCGGAGTTGCTTGCATTATTCAATGATGATATGTGTTTAGATTTTGCTAGTACACTATACCACCTAAAAAACGAAGTCATATTGTCTGTCTGTCTGTCCGTCCTTACGATCGATTTTGTCCTTTTACACCTCCTAAACAATATATCTTAGCAATTTTGAAACTGTTTCCTCTGATATATCCTCTTGTAGATCTATAAATAGGGTGATTGTGAGTTGTACATCTGTAACATCTATTGTTTTTGCCATGTTTAACCCTAGACACTTTGATTTTTGTCATATTTTCCCAAACATAGATGTTAATTGCATTAATTGGTATCCTCCAAGCCCAGGTCATCGATGAACCATCAAATACGACTGATCATTTCGTAGTACAACGATGACTTCTGTTTAGATTCTGTTTGATTGATTACCCACTGTTTTCTTTATGAGGCGATTAACGTGTAACCTTGAAAACATTCAGTGAAATTTTAATATAACTATGCCTACAAGATAAATGTTAGATTATATATTTATTTCTGAAGATTTTCGCGAATGTCATTATTTACCATTCGTCAACTTCTTAATGCGATAATATCGAATCATCTTCTCGCTAGATTTAAAAAGAAATATAATTTTCACGAAATATTATTGTAAGCTTCTCGTTTAATACGTTCAACGGATACAGTAATTGAGATGAACGACGGTTCTTGCGATATCGCGTAGATATTTTATTATCCTCATTCAAGTACACAGGAACTAGATTGCGTAATAAAACATGCGCGTGTATGAAGACGCTACCATACATTAATAAATTTTGTCCTAAATGTTAGTTTAAAACTATGTTAGAAAGGTGCCATTAAATGACATTTTGAAAAATAAGCGTAACATAAAACATGATATTTTAAACTGATTTCTTTGTTACTCGTACGAGTATACTCCATTAAATCATTGACAACTGCAGATAACAAATTGTATATTATTACGACAAGATTTGCGTTCAATGTAGAATCGAAAATGTTTTCCCAGTTCCTTTCTATACGGTTTATCTTGTTTGGGGGAGAGAGTTAAGACATCACCAAGGAGGGAGTTAAGACATCACCAAATGACAAAACGTTGGACTCTGCACCCAAGTTTGCATAGCTCTAATCAAGCTCGCGTTGTGGAGCCTTCAAAGATGCAAAAATTGCTTATTAAAATTATAATTTATCTTTTAATGGTACTCGTGTGTCATTGAGGTAAAACAGATTCTTAAACATGCCATACATTTGGACAATAGAATCTGAAATTCACACCAGGTGGTTTCTACCTACGTTTTATTTTCATATACAGACATAATGGAAGAAAGTGTTTTGCATCCAACAATTATACAACAAGGCATATCAACAAAACAAAACTGTATCCAATGTCTTATAACGTTAGGGCGCCATTAAATCATTATCCTACAGAGATTGTAACGATAGATTGTTCAAATTTTGAATTATGGTTATCATATTTTCCCCAAATCTTTTGTCCTGGAATCTCCGGGGGTTAACGAAATTCGATCAAAATGATTTCTCATCATCTAAAGGAAACAAATTTGGGTCATGTGATATTGTGCGATATGGCATTTTGGTATTTTTGAATTTCTTTACAAAATGCCAACTTATTCACAATCAATGACGAATGATAAACGGGTCGTTTGAGTTTTGAAGTTATTTTTACGAATAGTTACTGTAAATCTCGCCTCTATATTATTATGAAAAACCGTTGAGAAATATTTAAATAAATACATTTTCGCACTGACGCATTAACTACATTTTGTCTACTAAGCTTTTCCGACAAATTTGACCCTATTTCTAGATCCAAATCTAACAGGGGGGCTTTATTTTAACGGAAATAATACGTTCTATATATTTTGCTACTCGTTTGAGGATAACTTCATATTATGCAAAAAAGATTTGAAATGCAAACTCATGGAAATCTTTTACTAATAGATACATGTATCATAATAGGCAGAATCTAAATACTTTTTATATTTCTTGACTAAATACAATCGTCTGTATATAATAGAACAAAACAACTTTTAGCGAATTGACAGAGCAACATTTGGATCATTATTGTAAATGGAATATGCATGTACATTTATCTCAGCATTTGACCCTTTTCCCTCTCCTCGTGATATACATGGCCTCATAAAACATACCCTGGTACATAATTGGCAGGTGAAGAAACTGACCATTATTTCTATTAAGACCATTTAGGTGGCTACTGTCCCTCCAGGCCCATAATTTCCACGATTTCTGTTCTCCTATATCGTTATTATACTTTGCACTCACATGATCTCTTTATAAATATACACTACTCAAAAGTTCTAATTGGCCACCTCATATTTTGGGAAGTGCAGACTACAACTTGGTTTGAAACGTAATTATTTTGATATCATAAGCTGACATATTCATTTTTCTTGATTTACACAAAATTTCAATAGCGTCTTATTACAATACATTATCAAAAAAGTGGCATGAGATAAACACCCCTACAAATGAAAAGTAACAAACAGAGGTCAATGGCGTATTTTCTCCAAGCAGCATTGATTACGGCTTGTCATTGAATTCTGATGATCCTTTCACAGATAAGGGTGTACTTCTTTGGAGTTTTCCTTCGCTCATGAGCGACAAAACGATTCAGATCGTCCGAAATGTTGCGTTACATGGGTGGTTGTCTGAATTCTCATCATCTAGCCCGATATGCTTAACGGGTGCTAAAATTAAATTTTCAATGGGAATGAAGGCTTTGAATGTGGTTTAAAGCCAATATGTGACGGGTGCCTATCGAATAATGACACATGGATGATATCGTTGACGAGAAAGATTTCCAGATATTCTTGGAAATGGCCGAAAAATGGGTAATTTTGCCCCAGGCCGTATAAATTGCGCTGATAACATTTTCTTTGTAAATTATGGTTGAATCAAACAATATAAAATACAGAAAATGTACCCGATGTTAATCGGCTTTGTCGGCGTCATATTAACATATCCACTACCGGTCATTCGAAATTCCTGGAACAGCCCTTTTCACGCAGGATTGTGGCGTTTGAAAATTCTAACAACATGATAAGTATTGTTAAAGGCACTAGAAACCGTATTGGAAGATTATTTGTTTTATTGTAATGAAGGAATGGTCGAAAACTTTATTAACAACATACCCCCATATTTGATCTGTCAGATTCGATCATGCCAAGCTCTCTAACGTATTCGAATTACTTGATTTTGACCATGTTTTCTGTTTTTCGTAGGTTCTAGGCTGTGTAGGACACAATGTGTTTAATATTTTCAGAGTTTTGACTAGCGCACTTGTTTTACGTGCATGCTTGACTAAAACGTGTTTTTCACAAATTATTTGTGTAAAATTAAACAATCGGTGTTATAATTTGTTAATTCGAAATCTTTATCAAATAGATAAACAACTGTCAACATTTCAGATTTTATGTTTTAGCCATTTTTTTAATAAAACGAGTTCAAAAAGTGGCCAATTAGAACTTTTGAGGAGTGTATATATAATGCATGGTATTACCCTTTCATACATTGTCATTTTCCCGGTCGTCCTTTTGTCGTTCACTTTGATACTGTTCATAATAAATTTTAATTCTTAATCTTGAACATGCATTTTGAAAATATAATTATATTATTTTCAACATTTGAAATTGGTAAGTTAAAGATTCTCCTGAATCGTACATTACCCTTTCGGACTTCATCCTTTAACGGAACAAAGATCGCTCCGATTTTGAAAGCTGCTGAAGACTTGAAAATGGGCGTTGAAAAACAGCATGTGTGTACAATAAAGTAAAAGGAGGAAATTCTGGTTAGCGACAATTTCTCCTTCCGTCACAATGTTTTCCATATTCTTTTCTGTGGGAGACGCTAAAGCCAGATCTTGTTTTGGGAAAGGGTTTGCTAAGACATTTCGATTAATCTGTTATCGTAATATTTTCTTCCCTAAAAACGTAATTACACTCTAAAGTAATTTGGTAAGAAATTGACAAAATAAAAAGCAGGGATATTTCTACAGACTTTTTATACTTCCAATTTAAATTTCATAGGAGAATGACAGAGCAAACACATTTGACTTACTGATCGACACACTTTGAATTCAGAAAAGATAAATTTGATATTTCAAGAATGGTCAAATTTTGAAGCTGCTGCAGACGACAAAATGGATGTTGACACAAATAGACTTTGTCCACATTATGCAATGGATCATTGAGGCTAAAGGAGAAAATGTTGGTTACCAGCATCTTTTTTCCTCAATGTTTTTTTTTATTCCTAAACCCTGTCAGGGGCGTCAAATCCAGGTTTATTGGGGTGGAAGGATAATTCATGAGTTACGTAAATCTCCTGATGAAAAACATAGTTCTTAACCGTTTCCCAAACGGCAAAATTTTAGGGTGATCCACTTCAAAAAGTACCACAAATGACAAAATTGATGTTATTAAAGATATGATTTGTGTAACAAATGGCATAGAAAATATTGAGACAAAAGGAGAAACTGCTGGTTATCAGCAGTTTCTTCTTTTGTTTCAATGTTTTCCCCAGCCATTTCGATTAGGGACGTCAAAACCAGGTCTTGTTTGGGAAAGGGTTAAGAAAGCATTACTCAAGTAGAAGAAATGCATTTTGAATTTGTTTCATTTCACACGCCATTCAGCACGGCCGCTTATCTACTAAATCACAACATTTTGTTGTGTATGAAAAAAAGTTTAGAGGATATCCGGTTGGCAGTTAGAGGAGCCGACAAATCGGCGGGTGAAAGGTGAGTCTCGTCTTTTAATCGAAATGTACTTGTTTCTAGCTCGAAAATCAAAAATCGGAGAATGTCATACAACCTTTTATTCATTTTCACATATTTGTGAGCCCCATCCAAACCCCGATTCCCAGAGATTGAACGGAAATTTATTTTCTCCCGTTGCAAGGGTAGCCCCAATATTGACATTTCGTCAGTCCTGATGAGCGTTTGTCCACTTTCTGAGGATGAATGGCCCAAAACCTGTGTGTATTATAAAATAGTTGTATGTAAATTACATCGTGCAAACAATATTTTAATAACCTACTGTCGATCTTTGAAGAAAATCAGTTCTTCCGGTCAGTTTGTGCGTTAGAGGATAGGTTGTGAGTAAGTGGATAGGTTGTGATTTAGAAGACATAATGCATTCATCGCATTTAAAACCATTTGTCATTGTTTATATGCGAATTAAGCCAAACCGAAATACTTTATGTGATATGTCTATTTTCAAAGGGTGAGTGAAATGACATAACGTATTTTTACGCCCGGTAAATTGATACATCAGGGACACAGACCTTTAACATTGTCTGCTTGTCTGCCAATCTGCATGTGATAATTTAAACTGAAAATTTAAGTTAAGAGGGCGTTTACGCGTTCTCTTTTTAAAATTTCATACACCTGGTATTCTTGTCTGCTAGGTCTACATCTTTTGCTTCCGAAAAGTCAAATATTTAGCCATTTTGGTAATGGGTGAAGTGTTTTCAAAAGTGTTTTCAAAATGACACAATTTGGGACTGCTTTATTTATAAAGAGTTACAGATGTGAGAAGTATATGTTTGAGGGCATAAATATTGAGGGAAGGGCTGATAGATTCTAATCAACAATTTCTTCTTTCTCTCGATGTTTTCCGAAACTATTTTACAAGGGAGTTATAAAATATATCTTGTATGGGACAGGATTTTTGGATAAACCTTTATGAAGGAAATCGAATTCTCTTGTTCCGTTGCTTTTACATGATGTGTAAATGGGATTCTTTAACCCTTTCTCATACAAGGCATGGTATATAACGTACTTATTAGAAAGGGATTGTAAAGTATTGACACAAAAGAAGAGATTACTGTTAATCAGCAATTTCTCCCGTTGTCTCAGTATTCTCTGTACTACTTCTCTTTATATAAATCATCTTGGTATTAGTATCCATTTGTCGTCTGCAGCATTTTTCAAATTGGACCAACCTAAAATGTAGCTGTTTCGGAAAGATTTTTAAAACGTTGGTGGTGTGAAGATATATATGCCTGTAATCAAACTTTGTAAGTTGTATTTGCAATGGTTAAATATTTACAATAGATTTGTTGTACCAATGCAGGTATCAGATTCAACACCTTTCCTCATGTTCCTGGTGTGTCCCGATTAGGTGACAAACTCACTGTTTTGAAAACTCACTGTTTGAACTGGATACAAGTCGTGTCCCTAAATATATAAAGTAAGTACTGAAAAGTGTTCCAGACTAGTAGACAAACTTAGATATGTCATCCAAGTATTTTAGTGGCCCTTTATTTTGGAGTATTGAATGATGTTAAGAATCCTACACGCAAAATTGTAGATTCGGCAGATTTTGTCTATATTTGTATGAACTTCAAATGGTCATAAATCTTTTTAATAAAGAGAGGTAAAGTGATAATCTTTGTGTCATTGATTTTCTCATGGAATGATCTCAATTACGATATATTACAACATTGGAATCAATTCTTAAAGGGTTATTTACCGTCGTTAGTTTCTGCTTGATATGAAGCTGTATGCTAGCGGTGAATTTCTTACTTCCAAGGTTAATAATTTGCTTTTGTTGATTTTCAGGATGTGTTGACCCAATTCCTCGCCACAAATGAGATCAGACTAATCTGATACGGGATGTATGGAGTGGAGAAACTTTAGGCTATTTTTATCGCTTATTCAATAAGCTGCAGGAACTTTACAATATTTTGGAAGTGAGGCATGCGTGGATATTTTTTAACGATGACGTGGTTTGTACATAGACAAACCATCGTTGAAGTTGACAAAAGTGATAAAGTACGGATTTCACAAAGTTCATCTTTAATGTATGTTACAACTTGCAAAATTTATTAATTTATCAATTCGTAGGCCTATATGATTGGTGACTTAATATTAAACATATTGAATCAATAAACAAGAAGATCTATGGATAAACAAGATTTACAGATCTGTATTTTTGACACGTCTTTATTGTCTCCGGTTTTTCCACTTCTTACGCATTACATTTTAAAGAGGCTACTTTAGAGCATACAAAAATGGCTGGAATATTGCACAGTATTTACTTTGAATTGTATAAAAGTTCACATGAAGACGCACAGAGTACAGACAGACAGAAAGAAACACATAGGATAGTGAATGTTTATATCAAACATTGTTATAAATCTATTATGCATAAGAACCTTACATTCATTTAGATGAGATAAAGTAATATGATATAACTGGTGTGTAAAAAGGGTTTTTCTATACCATATCACAATGAACTCGTACTCTGTCAAATAAAAGTTACAAAGTGATTCTTAAGTGAAATAAGGGTTTAATCTTTGGACAAGACTAGTCTAGTAATGAGAGTATTTCGGTTTGGCTTAATTCGCATATAAACAATGACAAATGGTATTAAATGCGATGAATGCATTCTGTCTTCTAAATCACAACATATCCTCTTACTCACAACCTATCCTCTAACGCACAAACTGACCGGAAGAACTGATTTTCTTCAAAGATCGACAGTAAGTTATCAAAATATTATTTGCACGATGTAATGTACATACAACTAATTTATAATACACACAGGTTTTGGGCCATTCATCCTCAGAAAGTGGACAAACGCTCATCAGGATTGACGAAATGTCAATATTGGGGCTACCCTTGCAACGGGAGAAAATGAATTTCCGTTCAATCTCTGGGAATCGGGGTTTGGATGGGGCTCACAAATATGTGAAAATGAATAAAGGGTTGTATGACATTCTCCGATTTTTGATTTTCGAGCTAGAAACAAGAACATTTCGATTAAAAGACGAGACTCACCTTTCACCCGCCGATTTGTCGGCTCCTCTAACTGCCAACCGGATATCCTCTAAACTTTTTTTCATACACAACAAACTGTTGTGATTTAGTAGATAAGCGGCCGTGTTCAGTGAACAGATGTAAATAAATGCACATCGAACATACGCATGATGTCGTCTGAATCAGCTTTCAAATTGGAGTAAAATGTTTGTCGTATGGGAAAGTGCGAAATATATAATTGTGCCAATAGATATATTCTGTTATAAATCTAAGGTATTAGTTTGAGCGGAGTTATAGAATAAGGCATCCTATATAGCATTTGAGATCAATATGGGTCCAAATCAGCCTGTGCGTTCGCAAAGTGTTTAAAGGCAGAATAACACTTAACATCTTGCGTCGACATCCTCGCCAATACACAAGATAGAAAGCTAAGATTTGGCATAGATGCAATTTAAAGGCCATATTTTCATAATACATATTTATTTTGTACGAAGTTCTCGGAAAATTTGCATGGTTTTAAGTGCCATTCCCCCTTTAAGACCTAAGTTGTTCCAGATAGCTTCTGTATAACCATTTTCCAGGCCCCGACTCGTATATGTTCCGAAACCTCATCAGTTACAGAAGAAAAAATATATTGTTCTCATATAGGTTCTTCAATGTCAAAGAACAGCACAATTCCCGCTCAGACTTCATTTAGGTACAAACTAATATGGATCAATTGTGGTATGTTAACAATTCTTAAATCAAAACTTACCAGACGAGATTTTGATCTCCCAAATAGAGAAGAATTTTCTTCTTTTGTGTCAATATTTTCTTTTCGTGATCGTGGGTTAAAGTCGAAAGTCGAAAGAATATGACCAACAGTTCGTAGATTTCGGGATTTTAGCCCTAACTTTGCGTTATTCTTTTAATGCCATAAGGTCTAGAGTTTTGGGGTTTTTTTTTTTTCAGATTCCAGCTGATTTGAGGGCAAACAAATAAATACATGTAAATACATGTGTAAACCATCCCAAGTAGACAGATTCCATTCGTCGTCTATTGCGTGTAAAACTTATTAATTTTGACAATTGAAAAACCTGAAGCTTTTAAAGAAATTGAAATCGGAATTCTGGGGAAAATTCTGAACTCTGTGAAAAGTTCTAGAGGTATTTTCTGCATGAGAGCATGATCAAACACTTTATTGGATGCAGTTGGCGTTGATGATTTTAGCAAAAAAGCTAACCCATTTTTCTGTATCTTTGAAAACGAGAATGTCTTTCAATCTCGAAAAATACCACAAAAAAGTCCGGGTAATTATGCACTGACAGACTGCTCAAGAGCATTGAAATAGAACAAATTGCAAAGTTGAGCGTTAAGTCTGTGGCCCGATAGAGATGCTTTTAATCGGCATCCTTTTTAGTTTGTGCGTGTATCATGTTCATGCAAAACTGCATTCGTGTTACAGAAAATAAAAAAACTAATCTAAATCCTGTGCATACATCTTTAACATGTACATAATACAAACAATACAACATAAATTATGTAACCATGTACATCCCCGTAATCAAATGATCTTATCACGACTTTCTCAAACAAAACTATCATCAAACTTTGGTAATGCCATGATACATCGAATTAGGTCTAATAGCCTACATGAAAAGACTCTCCGATCTGAACTATTCGTAAAGTCTATCCCAACACATTCGGATATTTGATCAAATCAAAGACGGACACTATTCCGTATAATCTGGACAATAAAGTATTTGTGAAGCAGTTGTTATCATGTATTTTTAATGAGAAGCTAAGTTTCTTAATGGATGCCGATATGGAGGAGCATGAATGTCCTTTCTAAACACAATAAATGTCTCATTAATTGATGCATCACCACAAGAAACGTTCATACGACAAAAGATCAAATGCAAGCAACAAAGAAAGCGATGTCGTTATTTGTCTGTGATGTTTGAAGGCTGGTAGGAACATGGTTGGTTGGCTAGAATTGGCCAAAAATGACGAATTTTCCTTATTTAACACTGAAAATTTAGGGAAAATCTAATTTAGCTCCCCCAATATTCAGACACCCAACATTACATTACTTCATAAGAGGCTGGTTTGGATTTCTTTTCTTTCATTTCCAATACTCTTGCATTTTGTAAAACAGTTGGTATCATGTATTCTTAATGAATTTTTAAAAGCATATGGACGGACGCTGCTATGTCAAAAGATTGTTGACCTTTCTGAACGATAAAATGTGCCATCGATGCATTAACACAAGATAGGAAACGTTTTTTTCCATTGGCATGAACTTTAGTAAACATGACCAAATTCACTATAATTCAATCTGGAAACACGTGTCTTCTGTTGGGAGTCAATGACGGTCGATGAGGCCAATAGTTATGGTATCCTATCCCTAAGACCATCGATTACCTGAGGCGTGTTCTTTAGAGCGAGTTTTTTTTTAAAGATATCTTATGATGTTTTTGATAAAGCGTTTTAAGACCAAGATTCTGACCGAGGTGTTCCGAATGCTCCATACTTTATACAAATGACGTCATTATGGAGCATTCGGAACAACTCGGTCAACCCTCCCAAATATTTATTGTACATAATTGACAAAGGGTTCCGCAAGAAATATAGCAATGTGCTTCCCATTAAAATCTCAAAAGTACGCTTTATCTCGAAATATCTTAAAGAATCTCAAGTTTTCAAGAATCTCGCTTTAAAGACCGCGCCTCTGGTCACCGGCCTGAACAATAGGCAATCATACACAATCCTGGGTATTAATGATTCTTTACAAAATGACTGAACTAAACGATTCATGTTCTGTTGACCTCTAAAATTCATAACCGTGGAGAAATACTGCCTCGCATTAAGACTGTTATAATCCCATCATTAACAACTCAAATCGAACTATATGACAATAAAGAGGAATCCATTACATTATATTGATAGTATTTTCGATTTTACAAACTTGTCTTTCAAATCTTCGAATGCTTTCGATCAAAGTAAAGACGGATTTAGAAATGCGTTTTTCTACCAGTGCATTTACACTTCATATTGATCCTCTTGTCCATAATTATCTGTATACTGGACATATGTCGAACAACGTCTGGCTAGTTGTAGATGAACGATAAGACGACCTCCCTGGTTAAATGGACGGTCTAATTAACCTTTGTCTCGTGAACTGTACATTTGGATGATTGTGAGTTAGTTTCCTAAATACATGTATGAAACTTACATTTTGATGCAAGCTATAGATTCAATGATTTAGAAACTTTGAAACGATGTTAGGTGATCTCGACAAAATTGTTTGTGTAGGCTACTGTTTGCTAAAATTAGAACCTATCTTGTTAAAGAGGATGAATTTTCTTTGTAGAACACTTATTGAATTTTCTAAGCACGATACTCTTTCAGTTAAACGTTGTATGTCTGATTACTAAAAGCATTCCTACAGTAACAAATTATTCTGATGACCTGCATCTTCGCAAGACAAGTGTTCTACCTCCACTTTGTTCCCTACGAACACTTGGATTGGGAAGATGGATGACCTGTCCCGTCTATGGAATCTTTATCTTTCTCAATGAAATCAAATAACTATTTTAGAGATTGGAGATTTTATTGAATTAGCAATAATGAGAAGAGATATCAAATTGAAAATTGTGTTCAGTATTTCTATTGTCCTATACCAAAATGATGGAGTGTTCAGCTGATATGTTCTACATTGACAACCTTCCTTCAAAGTCACGTGTCTACTACAAGATGTGGTATACCATCACGAATAATTTACATTCGTCAAATTATGGGATACTTGTTGTTATTAATGCACATTCCTTGCAAAATTGACAGAAATCTTTGTGAGATTTAATTTGGTATGCATCTCATTCAATCCTCACAACTCCACGCATGAGTTTATTGTGTTGCACCATCAATGAAATGATTCAGCGTACTGCTGACAAAAATAACGGTTTATTATTTGCAGATCCTTTGAAGATTTGAAGAAAAAAAAAGAAATGTGAAAGTCCTTCTTTGCGAAGAAATCATTTCTTGGCTTCAACAATCGGTAACAATCGGAGCTTATTATATTACACGCAACTGCCTATGACAAGGACTATTGTAGTTTTTTTTTTTTTTTTTTTTTTTTTTTTTTTTTTTTTTTTTTTTTTTCAAAAATAGGTTGATGTAAAGATATTTAAAGAGTACACAAAGTAAACGGAAAAGAAATTGTAGATAACTGTTGTATTGGTTTCGTTTTCAGGGTGATATCAAACCAGTATTTCATTAGAAGGATTTTCCATTCGGGACAGGATTATCCTGGAAATGGCGCTATTCGTTTGAAGAATCAAAGTCATTTTAATGAAATTCCGTGTAAAACCCGAGTTTTTCTATCCAGAAAACCGATAGGATAGTCAGGCCTAAATGAATCAACTACCATTGTTTGTCATTCATTTGGCCTTAACAGTGTGAGAGAAATTGCTCCACCAACCAAGCTTAAAATATCGACACGGCTTTCTGTTTGAGTCACCAACCTGTCGGTCATTTGTTCTTTATCAGAGTACCGGGCCTGTTTTCATCTACAAGTCTAAATACATTTTCCCTGTCAGAGTTCTGGGATCGTATTCATCTACAAGTCTAAATAGACTTTCTTATTCTAAATTACATTACAAGCAATTTGATTGGACGAGACGTAAGAATGACAAACCAACGACAGTTATGTATAATATGTGGGTCGCATTACCTGATTACACTAGTTATGCCCGCCGATGAAATCATCGGGGGGATATTGTTTTTGCGTCGTCCGTCCGTCCGTCTGTCCGTCCGTCCGTCTGTCCGTCCGTCCGAGATTCGTTCCCGCGCTATTTCTTGAAAACTATAGACCGGATTTCAATGAAACTTTGCGCACAGCTGCACTACAAAGAGGACATGTGCATATCGCCGGGGTTACCCGGTTCGACCATTGAATTTAGAGTTACTGCCCCTGACTGTTGAAGCCATATACATACAGAGTGATATTCGTTTCCGCGCAAATTTCTTAAAAACTATAGACCGGATTTCAATGGAACTTTGTACACAGCTTCACTACAAAGAGGATATGCGCACATCGTCGGGGTTACCCGGTTCGACCATTGAATTTAGAGTTACTGCCCCTGACTGTTAATGCCATATACATACAGAGTGATATTTGTTTCCGCGCTATTCCTTGAAAACTATAGACCAGATTTCAATTAAACTTTGTGCACAGCTTCACTACAAAGATGACATGCGCATATCTTCGGGGTTACCCGGTTCGACCATTGAATTTAGATTTACTGCCCCTGACTGTTGAAGCCATATACATACAGAGTGATATTCGTTCTGTTGAAGCCATATACATATAGAGTGATATTCGTTTCCGCGCTACTCCATTGACAATAAAAATATGTTCGGCTGGGGATATCAATTCAACGAAATTGCTTGTTTATATTACTAACTGTCATTGACTTACATAACTTAAAGAATTTCCAAACTGTTAAAGTGACATTTCACATTTATTTCATTTTTTAAAAGTATGTCTTGATGCAAAGATTATTTATTCTAATGCATAGAAATGCTATCAGTTTTTTGAAGTTGTTATTTATAAGCGATAAATACGCCTTCAAAGTTGAGACAGAAATGACAAATTCTAAATAAATCTGAACTGTTGTCCACGACATTTGTTTAATTTTAGCACAAAAATATATATTTCTCGTAAACGGTTCAATATTTTGGCTTGAAATCTTCAGAATTTTCATAAGAAAACATGCTCTTTCAGATAGAATAAAAGTAAAATTATGTAAAAATAATTCTGAAATGTCACTTTAAGGACCGATATCTTTTTTTTTTTTTTTTTTTTTTTTAATTTTATTGACATGGCGTATCCTTGCGATGGTTACGTAAGTTGCAATAAATTGCCCCATATCATGTCAATTGCACTTTATAACTAGTATGTCCTACTCTGAAAATCTGATGAATGTATGGATAGATGTTAACTGCCATTTTTCCAAAATGAAATATTTCACTAAATGTTCATCAAACCCTATGTTGTGGGTACTCATTAGAATCGTCTCGTCGAGACAAAAGATTTTACAATAATCGAAGTTAAAGACATTGCCATTATTAAACTCTATAATTTATGAAATATAGATCATCGAAAACAATACTACAACATTACAGAAATCAGAGAAACCATCCGTGCTTAACAAAAAGGTGACATATGATTTTGCCTTGACAGCAGCTTTCTTGTTTCGAGCCCGTTCGTATGTGCCTCTGTCGGTTTGTTTTACAGTACAGGAGACGTCGTCTTTCTTACTCAAGTGTAAAATCAATGTCAATATTTGTGCTCCCCCGTGAGTATGTCACACGCTCAAATATGACAGCTGTCAAAATGTAAAGTTTGCTTAAACAAATTAGGTAATTTCTGGGAAAAAAATAATCTATTGGTTGAGACACGTACCCTTCACAGAACAGAGAGCAGAATATTATGGCGTACCAAATGGGTCAAAAGTCTATTTAGAGCGTGCACGCATAAAAATTACGCGTCGACGCCTAAATTTTATGCGTCGACGCGTATATTTACGCGTCGACGCATAAAATTTACGCGAGCAGTTGAAAATTTATGCGTCGACGCGTAAATTTTCAACTGCTCGCGTAAATATACGCGTCGACGCGTATTTTATCTATTTACCAATCAGATCCTTCGTTTCATCCATCAATTTTATGGTATAACAGGAAAGGTTTGTTACCGCCTCTCCCATTGGCCAGCCTCGGTTTCACATTTTTTACTACTGCTCGCGTAAAATTTACGCGTCGACGCATATATTTTCAACTGCTCGCATAAATTTTATGCGTCGACGCGTAAATATACGCGTCGACGCATAAAATTTATGCGTCGACGCGTATATTTTATGCGTGCACGCTCTTTCTAGACTTTTGACCCATTTAGTACGTCATAGAATATGGGATGAATGGTAAAGTATTGTTAACGAGTCCCGAGATAACTCATGTGCCATTCGTGTTCCATCAAAACTAAGTTTAAGGTAGTCCACCCTAATGAGATTCACGCGAGATCGGAATTATTCGGGCGGCATCATACACATTCGGCGGTGGAATGTTCCACCGCCGAATGTTTACGACGTCGCCCGAATACGTTCGAATACGTTCGGATACGTTCACGAAAAATTTCGATGTCGTGTGAATCTTATTGGAAGTGGACATCCTTAAGTTATTTCGGTTTGCCTATTGGCTTTTGATATGTTCTCTCTTAAGTATTTCCATTATCGGATTTAATTGATTCCACGACCCCTGGAAGTATTGCTGAACAATAAAGTAATAACATCAAACTAATGTCTTCACTCCATATCAATAACGCCTAAACTGTTTCATTCTAAACTGGATCAGCGTCATTTTTGGAAACACTTAAATGTACCTAAATAGTCGATTATGCAAATAGTCCAAAGTTATAAACAATAAATATGTTATGAATTTGGTCGGCCTATAATCACGGTGGGTAACCCACGTGACCTTTTGGAAGCGTACACACGGAAAAATCGCCCGCTTCAAGGTATGTTTTGTTTAATTTCTCAGCTTATACTCTACGGATTTTGAAGAGATAAAGTGCACGTAACGCGCCTTTGAGAGGGCTATTCCCGGCTCTAACTCACTCTGCCCGAAATCCAGTGGTTTCTTCAAACATTCGAGCCAAAGTTTTTTTTGTGCAAACCGAACGCGGGAAGCGTTCACATTTATAGTCCTAATTGTCAAGTTTTAGCTTTACCAGACCATTTAAACGAATGAATTGTGTACGCACGTACCGTCTAGTTAATATGTTCTTTAAAAATCCAAGGGTTTTGGTCAGAAAAGCGTTAATTATTATGTGATCATTAAAATAACGAAATGGGAAGCGTACACATCTGATTCAAAATGGTAAGCGTACACACACAATACGCTGAGAAGGGAAGCGTACACTCTGTTGGTTTTTGGGTTGGTCGCATAGTCACTGATTTAGTCACCTATTAACAGACCTTTACACAGCACGGTGGAGATTGTGCATCGCGGGGTGGATAAGAACTAAGGCAAAACTTGACCTGCTTCAGGTAAGAAATTGTGCAATAAATTTATCTATTTCTGCGTGGATTTTCAAGTGGATTGTTGCAGTTCCTCTGCTGTATGAGTCATAAATGAATACAGCTTAAAACTGATCCCAATAGACCAGAAAAGACGACACAAGGGTCAGGACATACTTCTGCTCGGTCTGGATCGAATTTGGGAAAAGTACCAGACGTTTTCAATTAAGTCACACACCAGAGGAAAGAGATCAGTACTTAATGTGGGGTACATGCAAAAATCCGCTCACAAATTGACGCAGAATTAAGAAAGTTATTGCACAATTTCTGGCCTGAAGCGGGGCTATTTTGGCTGCAGTGTTACCATTTTTCTCTCTAGCCGGTTGGGATTTTTTTTTTTTGATAAATGATAGTTTATGCCTGCATAAAATTCTTTATGAACGAAATGCCACATTATTCCACAGAGCGGAGCCATTGCGAGTGCTTGTTCGATTAACAACATCAGCATTACTAATCAAGTAGGGTAATTAAATATTATTATTGGAATCATCCAATCGCCTGGCAGTTCTGCGATTACGTGATAGTTAAAGCCAATCGCAGACCTGCTAGGCATTCTACATAAAATTCTTAGATCGACAGCATCAATTTATTACGTTTACAATTACCCTCCACCAACCCCAATCACCATTTCCTTTATCACCTTTTAGCTTCTTTCTCGCCTGTTGGGCTCGCTCTGTGGATAAATGCGTTTTTTCTTGTAATTCCAATTTGTCTGTTAATATGTTTTATTCAATTTCTATTTGTTACTAGGGACGGGCGGTTTCCTTCGAGGCCGCCCATCCATATGTTTGGCATTTTTATGGTTCTGACATTTCCATTAAAATGTCCTCTTCAGTCAACACTGTCTTACTTAATTACTTGCGGACCCAACCCTGGTTGCGTGAAGCCGAGTATCATATAGAAAAAATAACTTTACAAATATGTCATACATTTGAGTAAAGAGGTCAGTGAGGCGGTGCATATGCAACAATCCGCTTGAAATTTTACGTAGAAATAAGAAAGTTATTGCACCCACAATTTCTTACCCGAAGCTGGGGTAATTCAAGCCGTGGTTACGAGATTTTATATCGACACCGATGGTTTATCAAAATATAACGGCAAACCCAGTCTATTTTTTCCAGTATATTTTTCGTAGCTCAAATTCATTGCTATTGATCACAGCGAAATAGATCTAATATTGATGAAAATAGCAAAACCATATTTATAACTGATATAGTCCAACTACATTAACCTGGGAAATCTGCATTTGTAATGACCAAAATTCGGCAATGTTTTGTTAAGGAATGGATGCAATTTTTTTCATGCTGGTATGAAAAAGAAAATCTAATCACACTGTATGAATCTACGAAGCGGTTCATACAAAAGTGTGATTACATTTTCTTTTTCATACCTGCATGAACTCCGTAAATAAAATTTCATTCATTTCTTATAACTTGATAGTCTAAGACTAAAAAATAATGCGGCGTAATTCAATGTTTATCAGGGAAAGTAGTTCTGGCATTTTTGTTCATGGAGGTATGACATTTTTTTTTTCAACCAATCGGAACTCCCGGATTTTAATGAAATCAATAAATTATATGACCCTCAACTAACGGAATCTGCACACGTAAATTAAATTGTTCCGTGCTAATTTTCACAAAGATTTATTTATGTTTTCATATTATAATTGAAATGGTAGAATTTTTACCGTAGTCTTTTGTTATTTAACTATTGTTCTTGATTAGGCTTCTCAATAAATAATCCACTCGGGCTATCGCCCTCATAGATTATTAATTGTACCGTTGTACACAGAACTGTTGTTGAATGATGATAGATCACGGTAGAAATTCGATCATTTCTTAAGCATGCACACCCTGAAGCTTAACTTCTTTTGGACTAAATAAACAATGTTTCGAATGAGATGTGATCTTAGCTGTTGAGCGGGACGTAAAAATCCATTCTATCCATTTTCTTAAAGTGACATTTCACATTCATTTCAGTTTCTAAAAGTATGTCTTGATGCAAAGATCGTTTATTCTAATGCGTACAAATGCTATCAGTTTTTCGAAGTTGTTATTTATAAGCGAATAATACGCCTTTAAAGTTGAGCCAGAAATGGCAAATTCTACATAATTCTGAACTGTTGTCCACAGCAATATGTTCAGTTTTAGCACAATATAAATTATATTTCTCGTAAACGGTTCAATATTTTGGCATGGAATTTTCAGAATTTTCATTTGAAAAGATGCTCTTTCAGATAGAATAAAAGTAAAATTTATGTAAAAATGATTGTGAAATGTCACTATAAACTGAAACTGTTATACGCCATAAATGTAGCCATTATCAATAAAATATGGTTTTATTTTAGTTATATTTGATTAGAAATATTACCCAGCACTTGAAAAAGAGAAACACATCGGTGTGTACGCTTCCCTTCTCAGCGTATTGTGTGTGTACGCTTACCATTTTGAATCAGATGTGTACGCTTCCCATTTCGTTATTTTAATGATCACATCATAATTAACGTTTTTCTGACCAAAACCCTTGGATTTTTAAAGAATATATTAACTAGACGGTACGTGCATACACAATTAATTCGTGTAAATGGGCTGGTTAAGCTAAAACTTGACAATTAGGACTATAAATGTGAACGCTTCCCGCGTTCGGTTTGCACTTAAAAAAACTTTGGCTCGAATGTTTGAAGAAACCACTGGATTTCGGGCAGAGTGAGTTAGAGCCGGGAATAGCCCTCTAAAAGGCGCGTTACGTGCACTTTATCTCTTCAAAATCCGTAGAGTATAAGCTGAGAAATTAAACAAAACATACCTTGAAGCGGGCGATTTTTCCGTGTGTACGCTTCCAAAAAGTCACGTGGGTTACCCACCGTGATAATGTGTTAGACAGTAGATAGTAGATCTTATTTGCCGAGTAGAGATTGGCATCACAATGGCCCAGTTAATTCATACTTTCTAATGCCCGATTATATTTCAAACCTATCCGGTTCAAAATAGATTCGTAAAACATCCATTTCAATATTGTCAACCCAAGACGATGATGGGTAAAGAGGCTGATGGTTTTACGGGCGAATCCATTCGCGTGCAGGGTGTGATCCCATCCTACTTAATGGCGGTATTTTATTACCTTTTGGAGATGAGCTGGACAAATGCCTTCTCACCTCAAGACATCTGACCACGAGCGATTGACCTTTTAAACACTTGATTCTCTGGCAGTCATCTTTATGGTGATAATTCCAGCTTGATAACGTTTAGACTGATTAAATGTTGTTATATAGTATCTTTACGATGTAAATTAAAAACTGACAATTGACTCTTGACCCTTTCCCAAACAAGACCTGGTTTTGACGTCCCCAATAGAAAAGGCTTGGTAAAACATTGAAACAAAAGAAGAAACTGCTGATAACCAGCAGTTTCTCCTTTTGTCTCAATATTTTCTATGCCATATTTTACACAAATTCTATCAGTAATAACTTCTATTTTGTCATTGTGGCAGTTTTTGAAGTGGGTCACCCTAAACTTTTGCCGTTTGGGAAAGGGTTAAATTGTGAAGGATATCAATTGTGTTCATTAGACTGTCCATTACAAATGAAATGTGTCTGTAACTAAATCTGCTTGGTGTATACCGTCTTAATTATCATATAGATTTGTTTAAAAAGGGATATTTCAACAGAAATGCATCAATATACACAATCTTTTCTAGATAGTTGTATTTTCTGCTTTTTCGTAGATGTTTAGGAAAACGAGTGTATGCTTCCCTCGCCATTGAGAGTTCATTATTGGGTTCTCTCATTCAAGGCTTTTAAAAATAGATTGCTTTCATTTGGGAATATCTTGGAAAGAAAGTATGCGTTTGTAACTATTAACGACTATCAAACAATCAAGGTTTGTTCCATTTTTCGAATATTGCCTTTGTAGAAAAGTACCAAATTATCGTCGATATTCAGCAAAAACCTCGTAACTGCAGTTTGTTTTCAAGATGCAGTTATGAGGGTTTTTTAAAGCTGCATTTTATTAATGAAAATTGTTGTTGAAACAAAATAAGTGGAAGTGTTGGTATTTACTCATAAATTATTCTGACATTTCCGACCCCCGTCCACGATATATATAATGTACAAGGAGCAGTGGGTAATAAGCAGGTGCAGTAACCCTTAATTATTCATGGTCTCCATATTTCTGCGTTATTCAACCCTTGTCCAAACAACCCCTGGTTTTGATCCTCAATAGAAAGCGCTAAGAAGCGAATGAAGAAATGACCGATTCTGGGGAATTCCTCTTATTGCATCGATGTATCAATGCTTTATCGTGCACACTTTTTCTCTTCAACAACATTAACTTTGTCGTCTAAAGCAGCTTTGAAATTAGATTAGTCTGAAATGTTACTATTTATTAACCAATTACCAAACGGCAAAATTTTAGACTAGTCCAAATTCAAAGATGATGCAGAAGACAATTTCAAGTGAATGAAATGTTGCATTTTTGGTTTTTTTTAATGAAGAAATTGCTTGTCATAAGCAATTTCTTCATTTCCCACGACGTTTTCTAAAGCCATTTTCTTGTGGGGGAGTCAAAAAGAGTCACTGTGTGGTAATGGGTTAAGAAAGGGTTGAAGGGATAAGCTTAGTTCAATCAGAGCCTAAATGAAGCACATCATGGCAACAATATTATTTGTGTTTGGAGTGCTTGTATTACGTATTCAATGCTGATATGTGTTTAGCTTTTGCTAGTACACTGTACCACCTAAAAACGAAGTCATATTGTCTGTCTGTCTGTCTGTCTGTCTGTCCGTCCTTACGATCGATTTTGTCCTTTTACACCTCCTAAACAATATATCTTAGCAATTTTGAAACTGTTTCCTCTGATATATCCTCTTGTAGATCTATAAATAGGGTGATTGTGAGTTGTACATCTGTAACATCTATTGTTTTTGCCATGTTTAACCCTAGCCACTTTGATTTTTGTCATATTTTCCCAAACATAGATGTTAATTGCATTAATTGGTATCCTCCAAACCCAGGTCATCGATGAACCATCATATACGACCGATCATTGCGTAGTACAACGATGACTTCTGTTTAGATTCTGTTTGATTGATTACCCACTGTTTTCTTTATGAGGCGATTAACGTGTAACCTTGAAAACATTCAGTGAAATTTTAATATAACTATGCCTACAAGATAAATGTTAGATTATATATATATATTTATTTCTGAAGATTTTCGCGAATGTCATTATTTACCAAATTTGTCAACTTCTTAATGCGATAATATCGAATCATCTTCTCGCTAGATTTAAAAAGAAATATAATTTTCACGAAATATTATTGTAAGCTTCTCGTTTAATACGTTCACGGATACAGTAATTGAGATGAATGACGGTTCTTGCGATATCTCGTAGATATTTTATTATCCCCATTCAAGTACAGTACACAGGAACTATATTGCGTAATCAAACATGCGCGTGTATGCTACCAAACATTTGTCCTAAATTTGTTAGTTTAACCCTCTCCCAAACAAGACCTGGTTTTGACGTCTCTAGTCGAAAAGGCTTGGGAAAACATTGAAACAAAAGAAGAAACTGCTGATAACCAGCAGTTTCTCCTTTTGTCTCAATATTTTCTAAGTCATATTTAACACAAATTCTATCTTTAAAAACTCCCATTTTGTCATTTGTGGCAGTTTTTGAAGTTGATTGCCCTAAAAATTTGCTGTTTGGGAAAGGGTTAAAACTATGATAGAAAGGTGCCATCAAATGACATTTTGAATGATAAACGTAACATGTAACATGATATTTTAAAGTGATTTCTCTGCTACTCGTTTACTCCATTAACATTGACAGCAGCAAACAACAAATTGTATGTTCAAGAATTGTATTCAATATAGCACCGAAAATGTTTTCACAATAATTCCTTTCTATACGATTTGTCTTGTTTGGGAGAGAGTTAAGACATCACCAAATGACAAAACGTTGGAATAATCCTTCTGCACCCAAGTTTGCATAGCTTTAATCAAGCAGACGTTGTGGAGACTTCGTAGATGCAAAAATGGCTTATTAACCCTTACCCAAACAAGACCTGGGTTTGACGTCCCTAATAGAAAAGGTTTGTGAAAACATCGAGGCAAAAGAAGAAAATGCTGAAAATAAGCATTTTCTCCTTTTGCCTCAATATTTTCCTGTGTATAATGGGCACAAATCATACTTATCTTATCATCATCTTTGTTATCTGCAGTGGCTTTCAAATTGGCGTATAAATGCATACGTCATTGCGGAAAAACAGTTTCTTAAACGTGCCATACATTTGGATAATAGATTCTGAAATTCAAACCAGGGGTTTTCTACTTACTTTTTATTTTGATGTACAGACATAATGAAAGAGATGTTTTGCATCCAACAATTATACAACAAAGCATATCAACAAAATAAAACTTATCCGATGCAATATAACGTTAGGACGCCATTAAATCATTATCCTACAGAGATTGTAACGACATGTTGTTCAAAATGTGTATCATGAAGATCATATTTTCCCCAAATCTTTTGTCCTGAAATCCCCGTGGGTTAACTAAATTCGATCAAAATGATTTCTCATCAATGAAAGGAAACAAATTTGGGTCATGTGATATTGTGCGATATGGCATTTTTGGTATTCTCAATTCCTTACAAAATGCCAACTTCTTGGTAAGTCACAACCAATGGCGATTGATAAAGGGATATCATGGGCTCATGGATGCGACGATAAAAGATATTTTCATAACACCGTTTGTTTCTGAGATATTCCTTTTGTTCAAGTTCACATCTTAGACCTTACGACAACTACCGTTCTTGATACATTTATGAGCAATATATTGACGTAACGTCAGACGCTGCTTAAAGTGTCCGATGATTGGCAAAATTAAAGTCTTGTGCCGAAAGAACACCTTACTATTAACCAAATATCAAAGTTTCTACAATTTTCCAACATTAGGAGTGTTTTTATTTCGTCTTTTAAATTGAATATTTTGGTCTTTTCCGATCTTTGCCGAAGAAAATACGCTAAACTTCCGACTTGAAATTATGACGTCATACTGGCCACTAAATGACGTCATGGTGGGAAAAAGGGCAGTCATGGGTCATTTCCCGGAAAGTCTGAAATTTCTGAAAAAGTTAAATGTCCGACTTTTCTGTCATAAAGCGACTTCCCCAATTGATACTCAAAACACGGAATTCGTCCTCAGTAAATGTTAGAAAAAATGTTAAAACAGTCAAAGAATATGTCGTAAGTGAATTAGGGAATGTGCCAAAGAACGGTTTAAGTTTGTCTGTATTACTCTTACGATCGAGAAATGGATAAAAAACTGAGATTTCGCTATATGACAGAAAAGTCGAACACATTATCTTTGTCAGACATCTCATGCTCTAGATTGGGGGCGGAGTCAAGCCATTGATGACGTCAATCCGTGGCAATTTTACGGAAATTGCCGATCTTTATTTTCTCGAAAATCAGTTTTTCAATGATGTAAAGAAAAACAAATAAAACTTTTAAAACAACCGAGTTTGGCGGATCTTTTATAAAACACGCTAATTTAATGATTTTCTTCCAATATACGGTGCAATAAACTGTCAAGCTTGGTAGCCTTTAACTTTTTGTAACATGACGTCAACGTTAGTTTAATGACGCTACGCCACGCGTTGTTCATTCTTCAGTTCCATATTTTATGTTAGTAGTTAGAATTTCTTATTATAGATTTGCTTAAAGATGTAAGCTCTGTCTAATTAAAAAGGCAAACAATGAATGATTTTTTTTTGTATTTATTACAAATTCGTTATGATTTAATTATGACTTTTGATGGTTGATCTAGGGTGGTCATGATGTGGCTTTGTTATAACATATTTTCTTAACTTTGTTAACAAACACGTTCAGTAAAAACATTTTTCTTAAATTTTCTTTTTAATACTTTATTCCCAGTATTGAATGGTCAACCAAAGTACGTTAAATTATGACCCTGTATATTTTTTTAGAATTTACATTAAGTTATTGCTATCAGCTTTGGAAATGAAATAGTAGAGATTTTGGTATAAGCTTAAAACGCAAATTAAGTCGGGAGAATTTGCCGAGCGTGTTCGTTGACAAAAGATATTGAAAATATATCCCGGTCAGTTATTTCAGACCTTGTTAATATAATGTCACATTTCATTTTGTTTTAAAGTTAGAAAAAATAATCTCTCAGCCGAGAAACGGCACTTAAAATATCAATGTGTTTTCTTCTGGAAGGATTGGCGTCTCGCTTTTACAATAATTAGCGTTTACAATACAACACACAACTGATGAGCGCACTGCCGCGGTTCTTGATTTCACAAAACAGTATCCACTTTGCTGGACAGTCCTCTGTAGATATTCTCCTGTCACAACGTTTGCGTTAGCTGGAAATGTGTTTCCCCAGTCATTGTCAATTTTCTTCGCAAATGTGTGTGCAGGATTTTTGACCTGGAAAAGCGCAAAGAAATTTGCAACTACACGTGGTTCAAATAATTGGACAAGAACGTCAGAGTTTCTGCATATATACTAAACTTGTACAACTTTAAGTTAAATTGAAATTTTGGTTTGTTTGTTTATCTTGGACCACAAAGAATAGATTTTTTGGCGCAGATAATCAAGAGTTTTAATATACTACCAATGACCCTTTGTTGTGTTGTCATGTCTCCGATCAAATGTTAATAGAACAAATTACATAAGCGGATAGGTAAAACGATGCTAATCTTATTAGTAGATAGAAGAATAAAAATATTTTAAAAGCGATACAAATCATGATACGAAACAGCGATCTCACTATCACACTTTCTTTCCGCCGTCAACGTCGTTACGGCGCAAAAACACGTGTCAACGGCGTTTTGCTTTATATCAACAGCCATACTCATTTAAACTTCAAATAGGGAAAAGGTTCGAAATATGTTTCAGCATTAGTGTCTGTTTATATCATTGTAGTTTCACTGAAATCTGTATGTTTGAAATCGACTAAAATTGGGTTTTCAATCGTAATTTGCATTTTGCAACAACGCAAACGTTGTTTTTCCGACGTTAGTGTCTTCCTTTTTCGTTTCAACAAAACGAGTGCTTGCTACGAAGGAACATTTCAACTTGATAGACAAAATGCACTTTCATTGCCGGTCAATTTAATATAAATCTTATGTATTTTCTCAGAATATAACCTAAGTAATAACGACAAAATTGAAATAGATACTACGCCTTATGAAGCGTCGCGTAAAACCCGACGAACGTCAAACGTTGTGTGACAAAACGGTTAGACATTTTCAATTTGTAATAAAAAGAATAAAATTTATTCAAAGCACGACGAATTATGCATTGTTATCACCCTCAGCATATACATGTACTTTTGCTTGATACGTATTTTCTGTTAACTTTTTTGTTGTTTGTCCGCTTGATCAGATGGTGAAGTAACACACACGACCAGATTTTAGACATATTTTGCAAGTGTGACATCGTGGTTAGACATGTTCAGGAAAGTATAAATTGCATTTCCGATCATCCGATATCGATGAAAAACTAATCCTTTTGATTACTATTTAATACCCATGCATCATATAAAAATCATTCCAAAAAATGTTCCGATTGTAAATTTTTTAACATTATAATCACGCCTCTGTTGCACTGACTTACTTTGACAATATTTCAAAAAATTGCGTTGATTATTCATCCGGATGTAGACAATCGTTGAGAGGAAATGACAACCCGTCGTTTGGTACCATTTTCCCGCAAATTTTCCCGATACAGACGAAACGAGAGCGATTTTAATATAAATGTTTGTAATGCTTTGTTACAAATCACCGGAGAAAATTGCGACGTTGTTGAACGTTTATCGTAGAATATATAAGAATATAATATAAAATTGAAAACTACGAAGACATATCATGATAGCCAGAATTTCCTTCTTTCTGATAATATAAGTTTTATTTGTGTGCGATGAGGAATACGGTTTTTATCAAATATCATATTTTAAAGAAACACTATTTTTACAAAGTTAAGCAATATCTGACGTTACGTCATTACGTTCTATCTGTTTTGCTAATTGTTTCAGAATGACGGGTATATTTCTAAATTATTTACTTTGTAAAGTGGAATTGAAAGGCAAACTCTTGGAGTCTTTTAAAACACATTTCTTATAGGCATGATCAAATTAATATGTATTAAAAATATGCTTCTTAACTTAAATGTCTTTAATTCGTCTTTAGCAAAAAGAACAAAACAACAATAAATATCATCGCTTTTCAACGAAAACCTCGTTACTGCAGCTTAAAACAAGCTGCAGTTACGAGGTTTTCGTTGAAAAGCAGCAATATTTGGTAGAGTATCTACTGTAAATAGACTATACATGTACTTCTCTCAGTATTTGACCTTTCTCTATACCCTCGTGATATACATTGTGCCATAAAGCATGCCCTGGTACATAATTGGCAGGTGAAGAAACTGACCATTATTTCTATTAAGACCATTTAGGTGGCCACTGTCCCTCAAGGACCATAATTTCCACGATTTCTGTTCTCCTATATCGTTATTATACTTTGCACTCACATGATCTCTTTATAAATATATAATGTACAGTATTACCCTTTTGTTCATTGCCATTTAGCCCATCTTCCTTTTGTCGATCACTTTAATACAGTTCAGTATGAATAAATTTTATTCTTTGTCTTGAACCTACATTTTGAAAATGTTATCATATTGTTTTTGGCAGTTGAATTTGTTATTCGGTTTAATCGGATTTTGCCATCGAGACTATTTGAGCTACGAAATTGTTTGAACAGTTTTAAAACAGTTGAGCAAATATGAAAATGTGAAGGAGTATTTACGACATTGCCCAGAAAAACAAAATTTCTCACAACATAAATATGTAATATCATGTAAATATCAAATGCATTTTGTACCCGTACTGGACCTTTTATAACCTGCGACAGTGAAATCTGTAAATCTTTTTAGATGTGCAAATGAGAATAATATAGCTTATACGAATACTTTTATGACAATGAAAAAGACAAAATACAATGTATCCATGTTTCAGTTAGATAATAATTTAGAAGGTTTAATTCACACCAGTCGACAATCGTTGCGAAGTTAAACAACGTGACCAGAATGTTTGGTGGAAATTATTGTTCCATGAAGCAAATACGCACGAAATCATTTTCGTGTCAATTGAACAAATTGAGCCAGCACTATTTTAAGGTGGTGACGTTACTCCTAATGCTGGACATCCACATGAGAAATACAATCTGAGATTAAAGGGACAATTCCCATTTATTTCATTTTCTAAAAGAATGTCTTGATGTAAAGTTTCTGTATTCTAATGCGTAGAAATACTATTAGCTTTTTAAAGTTGTTATTTATAAGCGAAAAATACGCATTTAAAGTTGAGACATAAATGACAAATTCTATATAAATGTGAACTGTTGTCCACAACAGTTTATTTAATTTTAGCACAAAAATATATATTTCTCGTAAGCGGTTCAATATTTTGGCTTGAATTTTTCAGAATATTCATAAGAAAATATGATCTTTCAGAAAAAAAATAAAAGTAAAATTTATGTAAAAATTATTGTGAAATGTCACTTTAAATGTCAGTAGCAAATAAAACCTTTGTCTTTGAAGCATGTGAAGCATCGAAAATGGCGGATCTTGCGTCAACGTTTGACAAAAGCACAAAAGTTATTATTTAGCAAATATGAAATGGTGTTTTTGCTGGCGAATGCTAAAATCTGTGACATAACGTCGTGTGTATTTTAGCCTTAGGTGCGAGTAGAATGCTAGATTCAATATTAAAATGGTAGATAAAATTAATTATAAAACTGCCAGTTTATGACATAATGTTCCGTGCCATGTAACTTATTTGTTGTCTGTGGGTCTATTGGTGCTTTAGATTGTCATACTTATGACACAGTGAGTGTCTCGAATTTATCAAGACATGTAATGTAAATTATTATGCACCTATATGGTAAACTTTACCATCGCAATGTATCTGGCTTTACCATTTCCAAAATGCAGTGTACATGTATTGCAAAATATATAAATAATATAAGAGTAGAGAATTCTGACCAAGGCAAAAGACGGGTTTCTGTTAAAAAAGTCGAAGTGTTTTCTTGGTAATATTTGCCAATTCGTAGAATTTATATCAAGAGACTTTTTCTGCATGAGAGCGCACCACAGCACTTTATAGATTGCAATTGGCATTGATGTTTTTTATCTGAGCCTTTGGAAAACCGAAGTTCTCTTGTGATAGCCTATTTTGTTTGTTATTTTTGACTTCCCTGGATTTTTTAGCTTAGCTGAGCACAATGTGCTGAAGATATATTGTTGTGGTCACGCACCGTCCGTCTGTCCGTCCATTCATCTGCCAACCGTCCGGTCACAATTTTGTGTTGACACTCTAACATGTAAAATGTTAGGCAAATGACTAAACATATGTTACAAAAAGAAAACGTGAATAGTTTGGCACTTCAACACGTTACTCAGTGATAGAAATTGAGAAAACTAAAATTCCAAATGCATTAAATCTTATCAAATGAAAATCAGATGCATGAGACAAATGCGTATGCATGATCCAAGTCACTGACGATTAATACAGAGTTATGTCGACCCTAATAAATTCGCAAGACAATAGTTCACCATGTTTTAGCTACATTTAAGATGAAACATTGTCGGCCGTTTTAAACGCATAAATGTGTAGTCAATTCATTATTATAAAGTAAAAGAGAAATTTTATCAAAGCAAACAAAACAAAAAGACAGAATACATTCTCAAAGAACATGATGTTCTGTGATATTTGAACCATCAAAAATTTGTAGGGCAGTTGGCGTCATACATTGTTAATGAGATACTAAAAGGTCGGGTCTAGGGAATCGTCCAAGTGAAACACACTTGTCCTTTCAAAACCAATTAATGGACCATAAGATGTTTAATATTCTGGAAAATGGTCATGGAAGTTATAATACTTCACGTCTATATATGGCTGCTTTTCAACGAAAACCTTGTTACTGCAGCTTAAAACAAGCTGCAGTTAAGAGATTTTTTATAAAAAGCGACGATATGAGAACGAATCAGGGAAAAGAGGTCATTACAATTTTTGAGACCAACACTAGTTTCAGATCAGCCCGCTTATAAACACAGTCTTTTCAAGATCAACTCTTTTCTGTGAAACTTAGCAACTGTAATCTTATCTTTACTCTACGTGTGACCTTGACATGTAGATCTATCAACGTCTATCTCGCAACATCGACTTGGTTCTAAAATTGTAGCATTAAATAGATATTAAGGCCATGTCACACACAATTACGCGTCTTTATCATTTCCAAATGCTTCATTTGTTTTAAGTTTTTTGTTGTTGTTTTTTTTTTTTTATTTTTTTATTTTATTTTATTTTTTTGGGGGGGGGGGGGGGGGCATGCACCGGCAGTGTTGAGGCTGAAAATCATTTTCTGTGACTGGATCCTTACGTACAATGTTCTAGGAACTTGCTCGCCAACATTACTAGTTGTACGGTTCATGAGACAAAGGTTAATTAGACCGTCCATTTAACTAGGGAGATCGTCTTATCGCCCATCTAGAACTAGCCAGACGTTGTTCGACATATGTCCAGCATACAGATAATTATGGATTAGTAATGGACAAGTGCAACAATGTTGTAAATCAAAATGGAATGCAAAATCAATTGCGGTTTCTTAGCAAGGAGTCTCCAACTTACTCGACTCTAATATAGATACAATAAAACTTGAAACACACCTTGACTAAAGGACTTTCACCCCCAAACAAAATCCTGTATGTGAGTGTTCGTTCCAATCTTAAGCGAGGTTTGATTTCCCAAATGACAAAATTTTAGGGTTGTCCAATTCAAAAGTTGCTACAGACGACATAATGGATCTTAATAAAGATTGGAATTGTGTGTGATATAGCCAAGGAGAAACTGCTTGTTATCAGCACTTTCTTCTTTTGCCTCAATGTTTTCAGAAGCCTATTCTATTAGGGTTGTCAAAACCAGGTCTTGTGTGGGAAAGGGTTAAGGGGGTTATTTTCAACTAAATATAAAAACTAAAACCCGCTAATACAGTAAATTTTGAAGACGGACAGCAGCAACTACAATAGGAATATTCCAATGATTCAATTTGTTGGTTACTGTTTTCCACAAAAAAATAAACCGGACTCTATTAGTCTTTAGGGAGCCATTAGTGCAAATTAAACTGAAAGTCTTACAATAAGATACAATTTAAGATTTTAAAAAATGGATAATGACAATGTTTACAAAATAATACATTGTTTTCTAGGTATAGTTCGCATGAACATTCTGTCAGAAAAATGACACACTTTGTGCTGGTACATGTACCATCTACGAAATATTGGTGCCATTATCAATTAACTTGGCAGCTTTCAAGTCAGAAGGAAATAACGTTTTCTTGTGTTTAGAATAAATTTCACGAACAAATGTGTCAGTAAAACAAACCTCCTGAGTAAACCATACTGAACATTTTGACAACTGTACTAAGCATATTTTTCTCTGGGGACATAAACATCCAACGTTCTGTGGATTTGGGCAAACTTCGTCATGAATTTAGCAATATTGACAAGAGTACGATGAGTATCACTAAAACGTAATTCACTTGATACTGACCTTTATTCATCATATTTCACTTTTTTTGTTTTAGAGTATCGTATGTTACATAGTTCAGAAAGTAAGTCAAAATTATGCTCAACCTCTTTTAAGGTAGTTCTACCCCTAATGAGATTCGCGCGACGTCGGAATTATTCGGTCGCGGTCTAAAACATAAGTTTCCTAAAATTGGGCAATTTTAGAATCCATATACAAAATCTTCGTTGTGTACATATCTGCATTGTTTGAAAAGACGTTTCCAATGCAAAGGAAGTTAATAGTTAGATTAAATATTCTTGAAAATGTCGGATAAGAGGCAACGAAACAAAGGGAATATCATGCATTATATATGTATAAATACCGATAGATCATGAGAATGTAAAGTATAATAGCGATGTAAGAGAACAGAAATTGTAGAAATTATGGACCTCGAGGAATACTAGTCACCTAAATGGTCTCAACAGAAATAATGATCAGTTTCTTCACCAGCCAACTATGTATCAGGGCATGTTTTATGGGACAAAGTATATCACGAGGATCATGGTTTTAAATGCTTTTATACACTGTAAAAAAATCCCGTAAAAATTTACGGGAAAAAAACCGGCAGCTGGTTTCCAGGACCATATCGTAAAATTACGCTCCGCCCATAATCATGTCTTTCCGTAAATCTACAGCATTAACCGTAAATCTACAGTGAGACAGTTACAGCCAAACCGTAACTTTACGGTAATGTCCTGGAAACCAGCTGCCGGGTTATTTCCCGTAAATCTACCATGAGGTACCGTTACGGTGATACTGTTCTTGATGTTTCCCTGTAAGAAATTACTGAAAAAGGTTTTAAATTAAGCTGGTTTATTGTCCTTTAGAAATGTGCACGAATGGACATGCTGATCTGGGTTAAAATGTTTCACTTTCTGGTGAAAACTGATGGTTCTTTTGGTTTAATTTCTATGTTTGTTAACAAATCGACATACAGACAAATGCCTCAAACCAAGGCGCACATTGAATGAAACTATTCTGAGCACCTCGAAACTTATACAGATGGCAGTAGGGATGATAATCAAGCTGTCTCTGTAGCAATGGTTTCATCTGCAAAAAAGGTCAACACACACAAAAAAAACTGTAACAATTCATCAATTATACTGCAGAATAAAGAGTTATCTAATATGCACTTAATTGGATGATAAATAAATCGCGCAATAGTTGCTGTTCTATCAAACTCTCTCTTCCTTACAATCTGTACAAAACAAAAACAACTCCATCTAGTAGAACTGATCAAGGCATGAAATGATGAGTGCCTCTGGAATGGAGCCGAGGTTACGTATGTGTCGTGTGACTCGTGTCCTGCTCATGTTGACATTCTGAGTAACGAGACGGCTGATTGGCATGATAAAGTACTAAATGTTGTGTCCAATGTTCCCCTGGCAAAATCGGAAATTTACTCCCTCAATCACACTTTTTATCGCAGGCATATTAAAAGGAAATAGTCTAAACAGTTGCAATCTCTGGCTTGTCATGATGAAGTTAGTTTTAGACCACTGTGTTCTTATTCATCTGATTAAGATTGGACAAAGGCATAATCGTCTAGGACTGGAATCGTTTGCTGGGAGTGTCGAGCAATACATACTTCGTACTTCGGCAAATTGTCAGAGCCGTGATGTGTTGTAGTACCTATCTCGTCCAAGCATTTTTGTGGCACTGTGGCAGTCATCCATCTGCTGGGACAAAACCTAAAATCCAAGTTCTAGACTCCTGATGTTCTATTCAGTATGAATGATATTCTTTTCCTTAAAGTTTCTAAATGAAATCAAAATCCCTGGCAGTCTATAATATTTTCAAGCCACCACTGATAAAATTCAATCTCTTCAGGTAATCTGAGGTAAAGTTCAGCCAAATTGTCAAAGGATACCAATAAGTGATGTAGGATCTGACTTACAAAGAGGTTGACAACCGATACAGACAGTATGTTATAAAATCTGCTTGCACCGGCCGTCAACCATTTCGCGTCAGTTCGTTCATGGCGGGTCTATACTGTAGTTGATCCGTCGCCGGCTGGTGCAAAATTTTGCCCTCTTTTGTCTTGTTGGTCCATTTCTTTTTTGTCATTGCAATCCTCTTCTTTGTTCTTCCAATATGTTTGTTTGATTTGTTGGTTTTCTACTGAAAATCATACATCTAACTATTCTACCTTATATCCTGTTAAAGTAAATCTACCAACAACAATACTGCAAAATCTAAATTTTCAATAAAAGTACAGTTCTCCTTTTCCTGGAATATTGCTGTTTCAACAGATCTAAATAAAACATGTACATGTAACAAAACATGCAAAAGTTTAACTTAATTCCTTAAATCTAGCTAAACATATAAAAACAGAAAAACAAATGGTTACGGAACGAAAAAAAAATTCATACTGAAAGTTTGGGAAACCCCCGTCTGCATCGGACACCCCCCCCCCTCCCTCTGGATCCGCCACTGGAGTGTTGGAAAGTACAAATAGTGGGTCATTTCCTAGAATTACAATGACATTCTGCATGAAAATGAAATAATCAGGCTTCAGACGGGGGTTTGATGATCTGTTTGTGATACAATGTAAAAGATGGTGGGTGGGGTAGTGTTCAGAAACACATGACCGAAAGGTAAATATTGCTTCTTATTTTAGAAAATGCAAAAGCCAAGCATTATATCTAGAACAAAAATGCTAATACCGGTTGTATAATGTCAAAAATAGGCCGAAATAGAACAAGGACGAGGCAAAAACGGACTCTTTCAATGGGAAAAATACTGTCTGCTTGCAGCAAAAGGTGTCCACGCTTCAAATTTACTACCCACAATGCAACACGTTCTACCCATAAAGCAACAGATTTTACGGTTCGTCCAGTGATTTTTCGCTACGGCTCAATACCGTTACAAATGCACCGTAAAATTGATAAAAAATTACGGTATTTTTTTTACAGTGTATGACACTATTTTGAAATCTACAAGGCATGAATAGAAAGATGGCAAATAAATAGAAAATTCCTGTTTATACTCCGACTAAAAAGTTGTTTACGGAAATTTCAGGTAGCTTTTGAAGAGACTGCTGATTTGCAATACTTGCATGTACATACGAGTACATATAGATCTATATTAATACTACAAGTTTCAATAGTTTGGTAATAAAGCACATATCGTGTGTGAATCATGTCATTCTATTGTTAATTAATCATTTCATATGTCCATGAATTTGGCTGATATGTTCTACCAATACTGATAATTATGTTCTATATGTTTTACTATGTTCTATACTAAGTTATCACAGGAATGAAGATACATTTTTGTTACAATATAGTAATTTGACTGTATGCACCTAGTAAACTATGGTTTAGGGAAACACGAACTTAACAACATATTCATAGATTAATTCGGGCAACAGCTTCTTGTGAGACTTTGCTTCAGGACTAGAGATAATCGCAAGCGAGCACGTGTGCTTTTTGTTGGAGAAAATCCTAGAGGGACACAATTCGACAATGTGGAGTCAGCTTTTACCATGTTTCGCATTTTGCTGAAAGTTTTATTGTATTGTGAGATCTATTATCTCTTCTAGTAAAATTGTTGTCAGACAGTTTAAAACAGTTTAACTAAATGTATTTTGACTTCGGTTGCTTGATGTATTCAGTTTTTCAAAATCAATAAACCTAGCACCTGGGATTTGGTAATAAAAATGATATCTGCACATTATCGTATGACCCATATTTTGTTTCCTTTTGTTGATGAAAAATCAGATTGATGGAATTCCATTAACCCCTGGAGATTCAAGAATAAAAGATTTGGGGAAATATGAGCACCATAATACAATATTTGAACTATCTATCGCTGTCATCTCTATTGGATAATGGTTCAATGGCGCCTGTATTCATATTGCATGGTCTGCAGTTTCATTTTGTCGATGAAGAATCGGTGACTAGTTTGTAATGACATGGGCACCGAATTCAGATGAAGACCCACAAAAATTAGGTGTTGATAGAAGAACGATATGAGGATATTATGACACTGACAATGTTGTGAAAGGGGGTCGATTATAACGTATAATAAGAAAGGTGTATTGAAATGTTTCGACAAACATACATTTCTTATTAGAACTAACGAGAAAGTTATTGAATGTTCTATCATAAAGACGACTTTGTGCGCACGAAGAAATTCGTGAAACTTCTCCGTATTTACACAAATTCAATATAAAAAAATCAGTAAGATCCTAAATATACTCCCCGTCATAAGAAATTAGCCACTTGTCTAATGCAATTGGTCAACAATTTTATCATTATTCATAAACGTACCGAAATAAATACAAAACAATGCAGCAAGGCAAGTAAAAACGCTGTCGTGAAAGTACCAAAAATAGTCGAATTGTCCTATTATGCTATGGTAGCTTGGTGGTAGTTCCAGGAAATCCGTTACTGATACGGAACACACTACTGAAATTCACAACAATACTAGTACATATGGCTAGAAAGGGGATGAAATGGAATAAGAATATGTTTTATGATACTGTTTTATTCGAAATGCTTATTGACTAATAAATGATATTCATTACACCGAAGACCCTTGCAAAAAAGCGGTTTCCGATTTTAGCCCAACCAACCCCCAATTTCCTCTCAAATGCTCTATTCATTGACTTTTTTTCTGTTTGGTTGTAAATAGCAAGTTCCAAATTAAGAAAATGTTCTCCTTCACTTTACTCACCAACCACTTCCGGTTATGATACAAAATTTAATATTGAGACATGCTGTACTGGTAGTGCTAAATTTTCATAGACTTCTATCATTTCAATGGAATGATTTTCTGTAAAATTGAAATGGGACTTTTGTCAACTTATGCAGAAAATAACAGCTCAAAGTGAACAAAATAGAATTTTGTATCCCAAAATACTGTTTTAAACCTATATTATAACTTAACATCTTCCCGAGCATGTTGATAGCTTTTAACTATTGAGGTGTGAAAAGAAACCATTAGGAATGTGTATGAATGTATAAAAATAAAAGAGACAAAGAATCATTATATTAGCGTTATTTGAAAAGTGGTTACTTTTTATGACGGGGGAATACCTTTATTGGTAATTGGCGATACGAGGGGCGTTCAATTAAAAGTGGTACTAATGGTCCACCATACCTCATGGTTCTATAGAACTAGTGGTGCTTGTGGCTATTTGACGGGAAAAATACTGTCTATACTTGGTCAAAATTTGAGACAAATTGGTTGACTCGTTCAAAAGTTATTGAACTTTTAAGCTGGTTCAGTCATATACACTGGCTATTTCGCTGTGCGCAAACTGGAAAACGAACTGAAGTAGGATGTACGGGTCTACCTTAAAGGTCGCATAGGCGTTGAAATATCTGCATCACATGTATAAAATGAACTATATCAGATTCGTGGACATTCGAACGTTGAATATAAGCCAGTTTTAAGGAAGATAATAAAAATTAAAATTGGTAAAACTGGCCTGAATGATGCCCCCCTCTCAGGCAACCCGGGTAGAGCTAGTACCAAAGCAATTGTTGCTGTATATTCCGACATGACTGAACAAGACGCATGGTTCAATGTGCAAGAAATAGCAGATAAAGTTGGTTTTTCATCGGGGACATGTAATACAATTTTGACTAAAGGGTTGAAACACAGAAAGGTTTATGCCCATTGGGCCCCCCACCTGCTGCCTAAAGGGCAGAGAGCCACCCGTGCAAAATATACTTTGAAATAATGCAATAAATGCAACAAATGTGGACTTTCTTAGCTTTTTACATATGATTGAACAATTATCTACTATTATAAGCACCAATGGCGTGTCATAAGCAAGCAATAGTTGCGAAAAGATCAGACAAGGTCCGTAATAGCTAACAAATTAAAAGCGCGGCAAAAGTTTTGTACGCGGTAATTTTCAAATGTAACGGGTGTAATGTACAAATAATTGTTTCAAATAGTACCACTATTGCCGGTCATTCATATAAGAAATGTATGTCGGCGAAAGTAAAGAAATATAACGAAAAGAGCAGGTCTAGGACTTACTAAGAGGTATGTACGAAGTCCATGACAACGGAGCTGTCCACAGGTGTCATCTTGTCCAAGACTTCCTGAAAGAGACACATGCTGCACAGCGTCTTCAATCACCCTTATAGCCGGGCTTAAGCCCGTGTGGCTTTTTTGTGTTCCCCATGATGACGAAAAAAGCTTCTGGTCGTCGGTATAGACCTTCATGTTCCATATGCAGTGTAATTTTCCAGTGTATGTGGGGTGTTCCAAAAGAGGCCCATTTATTGACATATAAGTAATGGATCTCAAAACTTTAGAAGTGTGTGGGTGTCAAAGAGGATTACTTCGAAGGATTGAAGAAACTTAAAATTGAATTGCGACATAACTATGGCTTATAGAACACCAGTTCCAAAATTAATTGAACGTCCCTCGTAGTATACGTATTTATTCAATTTCTGCGCTTATTTAGGGATACGTCCTTTTAACTGACATTTAAAGCTAGCACGTTCATACCAGAATCATACCAGTACTGAATGCCATTAGTCAATATGACAATTAAGCCAATATAGTAAATACTGGGGAGTTCCTGCACCTGCTTATTATGTGCTTGTCCATGTACATTATCGTACATTAAATACGTTCATGTATATCACGCAAGTACTACGGTAATGTCAAACTATTTCATGTGTAAAAATTGAAACTTCGAGTCAATTTAGGCGCTTACATATCCGTTCACATTCAAGTTTCATTGCTTTCAGTTTTTTCTTTTTTCTCTCTCAATAAATATCTTTTTTCTTTCAAATATGTGCTAGGTAATGTTAAATTGTGTTTACTGTAATATTAGCACAATTTTAGAAAAAAAAAGGTTACCAAAAAAGAGCTACCACATTTGTTTACAATCTGAAAAATTGACAAATGGGCATATTCTGATATTCTCAAAAAGTAATCGTTTTGAGGGACATACTGACATTATCAAGTCATTATATGGCAGTGAATGTTCCTCCTGCCATTGCTGACTACAGCGGAATCAAGTGTTTAAAGGGTCAATCGCTCACGGTCATATTATCTAGAGGTGAGAAGGCATTTGTCCAGTTCATCTCAAAAAAAGCAATAAAAACCGCCATAAATGGGCCCAGTTTACACCCTGCACGTGAACCAAATTGACCGCAAAAACATTTAACCCTTTACATAAATATGCCTTACTTTTGACGATAGAAATGTTGAAATGTTTAAGAAGGATTTCAAAAGAGAAGTCAATTAATGTCTTGCCTATGCGATTATATTTTACTTTAATTTTTCTAACCACACAATACGTATAATGTCTTATGTCTAACTTCCAAAAACATTATTTGAATCACCTTTAAAATTGGGACATTCATAATGTTGCCACTGGTAAAGAGTTTACGCACGTGTCGCATTCTCGCGTTATTGATATGGAGTGAAGACATTAGTTTGATGTTATTGCTTTATTGTGCAGCAACACTTCCAGGGGTCGTGGAATCAATTAAATCCAATAATGGAAATCAGAGAGAACATATCAAAAGCCAAGAGGCATCAATCCATTGAGATGGCCCGAAATAACTTAAACTTTCGTAATTTTGATGGAAATTAGAATGATTCATGAGTTATCTCGGGAATCGTAAACACTTAATATTGTCAGCCTTCTCATGAAGCAGGAGTTTTAAAGATCCACTTTATCCCCGTTCTTTAAAAGTTTTTTGGTATATTTCTAAGCCAAAACCTATTTTTCCAAGGAATTACATAATTTGTTAAAGCAAACTTAAAATTTTGACAACTGTCATATTTGAGCGTGTGACATACTCGCGAGGGAGCAAACATATTGGCATTGATTTTACACTGGAGCAAAAAGCATGCCATTCCCTAAACTGTAAAACAAACCACCATAGACAATTACGGATTGGATAGAGAAAAGAAACTAAGAGGGTAGAAAAAGTACTTTCCCCATATTTTGGAAGGCGAGATGACCCCTTTAAAAATCCATTTTTACTAATTTACAACATCTATGATGAAAAAAGAAACACGTTTTAAGAATACAAAAGTGTAGAATTATATACTGTAAGTTGGTTTCTGTGTTTAATTTTTCTCGAAATTTAATCGCCACAATTTTTATACATTTAAAAGCATTATCCGATATCAAACATTTCACTGTGTCCACGTTTTATTCTGAACATGATAAGTATAATAATAGAATAATTGAATTAAAGTTCGCTAGTACTACGAAAATGGCATGCACGGTGAAAATCATTAATAATTATACAAGAATGATGGACCCCCCCCCCCCCCCCAAAAAAAAAAAAAAAGAATAAATGAATATTGTTTATGACTGCTCTGATTATTTGTCCCACAGCCATTATTGTACACTTTTTAGACTATCGATATGGTGTATCACTTAAGAATAGTGTAAGGTGACTAGAGATAATATGTGTTGTTGTTTTGTTTGTTAAGAATTCTGCTTAGATTTGCAAATAACTACTCTACGGAGACCTAGATGGAGATAACAGCTAGCGATCTTTAAGGAATCAATCAATTGTTCAAACAGTTTAAGTGGTCAAACCGTGGCTATATCTGTCGTAAAGACGACGTTGGCGGATCCACGTAACTCTGGCGGGCCTACGTACGTGACGTTGGCGGGTTGACGAACGCGACGTTGGCGGGATCGTTACCACAGTGTAGGAGCGGAAGTGTGTGAACACTTGTCTTTGAGTGATAACTTGTGTGTCTGTACATCGAGGAAATGCAACTTGGTAATCATCAGCGGTTGACATTGGTAAGAATTTATGGTTTTTTTTCTGGATAAACACAACACTTTTGTCAGATCATTGTGCCAATCTCTTTATTTATTATTCCATGTAATATTTTTAGAGCAATCGGAGCTATTAGTTCTAGATTTAAGTCATTTTAGGCCCGATTCACTTGGGCATGAGCTAAAACGGGTGATTTAGTTGTTACGAATCGCAGTTTTCATTCGAATAGATGCATACTGTAGGGTATTTCGCGACAAAATTTTCATTCACAGCTCGTGCATATGTGTGTGTTGAGATTTATATAATTATTTGGTTAGGAAACCGTCTTAAACTTCCCATTTTTGCCGTTTAAAAAAATATTTTTTTGTACAATCGTTTGTCAAGTCCTGTAAAATAGCCTGACAAGAAATATTTACTTTTGTACAACGGCTTGAATTGCATATGTGACATATTGATTGCAATAAATGCGTCTTTACCTCTTTTTGCATTATATTCGACTGATATTTTCATGATATTATGCTCGCCCGTAAAAGATACAGAGAAAACATGTCGGGAAAGTAAGAAATTTGTGCATGGTGGAGAATCACGTGACAAAATTTTATAAAATATTCCATAACTAGATCTAACCTAACATTTGATTTACACCGACGAAATACTATACTAAAGTATAATTGAAGTCTCAATTTTTGTCAATCTGTTGTTTAAAATCCGGCTTTAACCGATATCAACATTTGACAGGGACCAATTACAGTTGGCGCCACATCGTATGGCACGTGTTTATGTTTTGTTTAACGTTCAATTACTTTTGAACAAAATATAAACATTGTGGCATAGGATGTGGCGCCAACTGTAATAGTCATCATCAATGACCCTGGGAAATCCAAAATAGATTATTTTTACTGTAACCAAACAGATCTCCTGTTATATATTATATAATTTTAGAAAACACAATTTTAAACACACGATTTTGCACTGAAATGTGATTTCAACGAGGCATACCTAACGGGTTTTAAAAGTGCGTAGCATGGCGAATGGCACAATCAAATGCGCGTACTGTACACTTTATCCCACCAAATCCGTTGAGTATACACGCGGTATAGTCACGTGACATTTTCCATGGACAGCAAGCTGAATTAATAGTGTCTTTTGTGGTGAAATATGACAACGACCTGTGAATGATAAAAAATTAGCGAGTCTAAATTGGCGAGGAAAAGAGGGATTTCGATTTATAGAAATATGTGTCATTATTCGCCATCTTTCAGTAGGAATTATGTTTCTCTGCCAAATTACATATATTGGAATATACAGTAACCTTTCGTCACCGCACATGGTTCGATGTAGAATTGGGCACAATTATATCAAGTAAACAGTGACATAATTTCGGACAAACAATATTATTTCGAAGGTGTTGTTACAAAATCTCGTAACTACGGCTTGATTCTAGCCGTAGTCAAGAGTTTTCAAAAAGGTACCGACGGTTTATCAAAACATAACGTTTGGCAAACCAAGTCTACACGTTTAGCACAAAATTCGTTGCTATTATATAAACTCATTCATCACTCTTAAATGAATTTTGAAATATAGGTAAAGAAAGAAGCCTATCCTGTGGAACATTGGATAACAAAATAAAGAAGATAAACCGAAATTTCGTGTTTGTGTTGATATTGAATTTGTAATCCGTGTGAAATATAGGCAAGTGACATTACAAACTGCTTGTAAGCGATTGTACAATGAATTCATAAGGGAATTGTCATTGGCCAAACGATTGTACATAAAAACTGTCAAAATGCGGACACTTAAATCGGGAATTTTATTGGAATGGACATCTTTTCGTCTGAATCATGTTCTTGGTGAAAAAATGCATACATAAAGGCACTTAATTTTGGGAATAAATAATACGATGAATGTTAAAAAAGCGATAAAAATGGCAATTTTATGTGGTGAAAATCATGCTCTAATTTTCCCATCCAAATGATCAAGGCATTTTTTTATGGTTTAAACAGCTCAGACCGGGCGCATATTATGGCGATGCCTTCCATGTTTATTCAAGATTACGACATTACAACAAAATATAAGATATATGTCGAAATAATTATCAATCATAAACTTTTTCTTACCTATGTCAACCGCTGATGATTACCAAGTTGCATTTCCTCGATGTACAGACACACAAGTTATCACTCAAAGACAAGTGTTCACACACTTCCGCTCCTACACTGTGGTTACGTCATATTGCCAATTGTATTTGTAAATAACGTAAATTAAATCAGTCACATTTCAAACTCAACGAGAGTAACTCCGTATATTCCGCTTGCGATATTTTTTGGTGCCGTGGCCGAAACTGGAACATTATGGAACTTGCGCGACTCATGTGGAAGAGACAGTCCCTTACGAGGTTGATTCAACATCATTTGACGAAACTGGAGGAATTACTTGGGGATGTCTCGCATTTCGATACAGTTCATTCGACTTTAGAAAAGCAACTTTCGTCCATGGATCAGATAAACGACGAAGTCTGGTCGACGATCGATGAGGACGAAATGGAGACGGATATGATCGAAGCCGAAGAATACCTACTAGAAGTACGTCTTCGTATTGGAGATTTATCGGCACAACATCGTGCTATCGCAGAGACTGCAGATCCCGTTCGACGATCGCGGGAAAAAGAGAATTCATCAGAGAATTGCAACAATAGTACAGCAATTGTGAGTAAAGCTTTTGTACATTCTACACCTGCATTCGAGAAATCGCCCAACAAATTCGGACCCCGTGCCTGTACCGATAAACCGACCACCGAGACACTTAGAGACCACGTAGAGCGGGCGACAAATCGGGATATCGACGAGCACAAACCCACTACGACATTCAGTTCCGTAATGCCTTGCACTAACGACGTAATACTGAAAACTGCTGTCGCTACAGTATCTTCCGGAGAAACCGAGGTAAATACGAACATTCTAGTTGATGAAGGGGCGCAACTATCGTTCATAGCAGCGCATTTAGAAGAGATGTTAGATTCAGAGAGACGAGAGTCGGAGATGGTTCATCTTACGGCATTTGGGACAGAATCGAGTACAACATCAACCGCAAGACTGGAAATTCGCAGTGCAATGTCGGCTATTCCTTCCCGACCTAATTCAGTGAAGGAACACACGCTGGATACACCATGTTTATGGAAAAGAGACACTGGATGTACTAAACGTTTGCGCCCGGGAGGATGTCGTGGACATGAGAACAACCACATGTACGCGACGCGTTCGAAAGATATGAGAAAAGGCAAAGACCTTATGACGGGCGTTGATGAGGATCACGGGAGTCGACTACTTTTGTGCGGCCGGGAGGATGTCGTAAAGACGACGTTGGCGGATCCACGTAACTCTGGCGGGCCTACGTACGTGACGTTGGCGGGTTGACGAACGCGACGTTGGCGGGATCGTTACGTCATATTGCCAATTGTTATTGTAATCATTCATAATTAAATCAGTCGCATTCAAAACTCAACGAGAGTCACTTGGTTTATTCCGCTTGCGATAATATCCTTATAAAAGGAATAAGGAATATATATCTTTCATTCAACAAATTAGAAATAAATTCTCCCATCTATTACACTCGTTCTGTATTTATAAAAGCATTTGATGATTTAGAAAACACCTTCTGAGTTTTTATAGTTGCATTTGCATTACTCATTAAATGGACTGTGAATTCGAAACAAGTGATGTGCAGAATGATACCCGTATAAAAAAACATTATACCATTTCACCAAGTAGGACTTGTATATTTGTGTACCCTAGTTGGTAAACAATAATAGGGACCGATTTTATCCGGTCAATCGTGGCGTAATTTCGGACAAACAAACAGTATTTCGTGGGTGTTGTTATAAAATCTCGTAACTACGGCTGGATTCAAGCCGTAGTTACGAGATGTCATAACAACAAGGGCAGTTTATCAAAACATAACGGTAAATGCTGTCTATTTTTAGAACAAAATTAATCTGACCTTTCCCCCTCTCCTCGTGATATACATTGTCCCATAAAACATGCCCTGGTACATAATTGGCAGGTGAAGAAACTGATCATTATTTCTATTAAGACCATTTAGGTGGCCACTGTCCCTCGAGGCCCACAATTTCCACCATTTCTATATCGTTATTATACATTGCACTCAGATGATCTTTATATACATCTATAATGCATGACACACACTCTTTGTTTTTTTTGTCCTTTCTAAAGTGTTTGTAGCTCTGAATTAAAGCGTAGTAGGAAACATTTAACTTCCGACTACTGAGATACCTACATAATTTCCAAGCGTAACATAACATGTTATGTTGCAGATGTATGTTGAAGATTACTACGCTAGATGTTTTCAATTAATTTTTCAATCGGGTTCATTTCATCTTCGCAAGCCAAGGGTGACATCTACGACGTAACGTCGTTTCAGTATTCACCCTTGGCGTATTTAGTCCGATTTTCTTGGTCTCCTGGAAAGCGATTTCATTGGTTCCAGCGAGGTCTCGCTGGAACCAATCAGATTGTCGACTGATACATTTGTTATGAGTAACCAAATCATGACAACGGGCGGGAAAAAGCATTGCATTTGCAACTCAAAAACGCGAAGATGGGCGATTTTTCCTAAGAATTTCACTGCAATAGACAGGATTTCCCTAACTTTAATCGACAAATAATCATACTTTCGACAATTCGACCAAAAAAGCAGCTAACTTTAACATAATCCGCATGACGTTTGACGCGAAAAGACAACGCGCGTTAATGACGTCATCAATAATGGACGTAAACAACCAGCAGAACAACCCCTAGGCGGCGCTTCGCGATTTCAAGAAAATCGGACTAAATCCGCCAAGGGTGAATACAAACGTAGGTGGGTTCAACCTTGGCTAGCGAAGATGGGTTCATTTGTGACTAAAATGATTTCATTGATCACTAGACGAGTTTCTTTCGTAATACTATGAACGGCCTAAAGAATTACTCTCCGAAAGACACAATATACACGATATGAGTTGTGTTTTAGTGAAGCCCACCACACACTTGTCAATATTGCTAAAGTCATGACGAAGTTTGCCCAAATCCACAGAACGTCTGATAGAAGTTTCTGTCCCCAGAGACAAATATGCTTAGTATAGCCGTCAAAATGTTCAGTGTGGTTTACTCAGGAGGTTTGTTTACTGACACGTTTGTTCGTGAAATCTATTTTAAACACATTTCCTTCTGACTTGAAAGCTTCCAATTTAATTGTTAATGACACCAGTATTTTGTAGATGTCACATATACCAGCACAAAATGTGTTACTCCCATTTTCTTATTCTTGAAGAAATGTTTATATATACTGAGAAATCAATGTTTAATTTTGTAACCATTGCCATCATCCCTTCATGGTGAAATTCTAAGCAATGTTGGTTATTAAAGATACACTAAATGATTTATACTCCTCACAAAATGTTGAGCAACAAAAACAGAAATAATTTTCTCAATATCATTTTATACACGCGGGATTTTTTGCACAAACAGCCATATTTATGCTAAATCATACTTAAATGAATATTCAATGTTATTGTCTCCAAAAACAGCTATCGCGTGATTTGAACACGCTCAGACACACACAACACCCCCCCCCCCAAAAAAAAAAAATATACATGCAAAACGCGTCGCATATACATATTCCAAACTTGGCATTAGCTCCGTAAGTGCTGGAACCGCGTCAATTTGACAATTATGATGTCATTAACATTAAAATCGCGCGGAGACGTCACTTGACTTCAACTGAAGTTGTTCAAATTGTTGGAATAAAACAAAATAGGGCAACACAGACTGCTGCTGCCATTCACTTTTTTATCGCAGTGTTGTCTCAAGAGCACTACCTCGGTACAATCAAACTAGACTGATGACAGAGAGGCCACGTTCAGGTCGTCTAAGAGTAACAACACCTCGTGCAGATAGTTACGTTGCAACCTTAACCGATAGGAACGGGCTCAACAACGGTCATACCGCTACAAAATGACCTACAGAGAGTCTCCACCCAAACAGTGAGGAACATGCTTCACACAGAAGGTCTAAGGTCTAGGAGACCACTTCAATGGATCCAACTTCCCCAAAAACCTTGACGGCAAAGACTGATATTGGCGCATCAACATCAAAACTGGTGGTCACTTGTTGGGGTCACATACCCTTAACGGACGAGTCGTGATATTGCCTTGATTCTAGTGATTGCATGACACGTGTGTGGTGAAACGGTTATGAACGGTTTGCCGACTGTAGCATTGCTGAACACGACCGGTATGGACCTTTGAGTTTGATGGTCTGGAGAGGCATCAGTATTGGCCACAGAACAGAGCTGGCTGTCATCAGGCGAGGAACCATGACTGGTGTAAGGTACAGGGACGAGATCATCACGCATGTTATCATCCTTCAGGCACAGTAAACAGATCCAAATGTTAAGGTGGTGGATGGTAATGCACGTCCCCATCGTTCATGAAGTATGACTGGAGTTCTGTGGACCAACAACATCAGAGATAGACTAGCCTGTCATGTCTCTAGAACTGAATCCCATACAACATACATGGGACATTCTTGAAAGGCGTGTCTATGGCCAGCATGTTCGCCCACAGACTCTGGATGAACAGCAACATTTCTTGCAGACAGAATGGAGGAATATTTTACAACGGACAATAGACAGACGAATATGCTTGATGTCAAGGTGTGTTCGTACGTGTATTGAAGCTAATGGGGGCTATACCAGGTACTAGACGCTCGATCATTGAGTGAACGACGTTTTTCACATTCTAAACTGCTGGCGGGTGACGTTTTGCAACATAATTTCTCCGGGACGCTTTTCAAGGATTTGTAACTTTGTTACTGTTTTCATGATTTTCCCAATCATTTAACGTAATTTGTGTGAAAAGACATCAACTTTGTATTGTACAAAACATAGATCATGATTTGTGATAACGCGCATTTGAGAAAATAACGTATTTTTGTTGCTCAATTTTTTGTGAGGAGTTTATTTTCACGAAAAACAGTACTTCCTTCCGATTTGAACGCTTTACACCATTATTTACTTAATGGCACCAAGAAAAAATATGTTCGAGTCGAGAGGTTCCAGGTAAAGAGGTCTCAATTTAAAATCTATATGGAACCAAATCATCATGAGCCAATCTTCAGTCTGATCAGAGTCTATGCTGTTCTCTTAAACCTCTTTGTAACAACTGTTTGTGAAGAAGACGCATCCTAATTAAACATCAATAATGCACCAGTTTTCGTGCTAATTAATACGTAAAAGGTGAACAAAATATCGTTAAGGCCCTGTTCCGGTTCCAACATGTTTGTGTCGTACACCTGTATTGATTGTACTTTTGAAACGAATTCAAACTAAGAACACACAAGACAAGATTTTGTTCTTATCTCGGAAACACTGAAAGCTGTTCTATAATTGTTTTGCCGGTGTGTTTTTATTTTTATACTTAGGAGGTTTCTACGTACACATTCTACACCAAGATATCTGATGCTAACACTTTGTTAGAAGATTGATTGACGCTAATGTCTACTCTAAGTCCACCAGTGACCGGGGAACATTTGTATGGGAAGAAATAACCAACAAATTGCATCATTAGTGAAAATGATATCGCAGACCGCTGGGCAAGCGTAAGCTGTGTAAATCCGGCTTTATACTTGAAAACGATTACGAATAAACTGGACTTCTTGAGTTGTATGGCAATATTGTTTCCAGTTAAGGTATTAGATTACACAAACACCATCTGATTCAATTAGATTGCTTGTTTTATGATGATATGAATTACTAGATTTTCAAAGCATTAGTGAAAACCCGCCCTGAAACTGTTTAAACAATTTTGCCACGTAGCTGCATCTTGTTTTAAGCTGCAATCACGACATTTTTTTTTTAAAAAAAGAAAGATGATATATTGGGTTAAAGTGACATTTTCTCTCATAAATTTCACTTTCATTTTTATCTAAAAGAGCATGTTTTCTTACGGAAATTCTGAAAAATTCAAGCCAAAATATTTCGCCGTTTACGAGAAATAGATATTTTTGTGTTGAAATTAAACAAATTGTTGTCCACAACAGTTCAGATGTATATAGAATTTGTCTTTTTTGTCGGCGTATTTATCGCTTATCATCAACAACTTAAAAAAACTGATAGCATTTACACCCATTAGAATAACCAATCTTGGCGTCAAGACATACTTTAAAAGATTGAAATGGGGATGAAATGTCCCTTTAACCAAGGGAAATAATTCTGTAACGGATGCCAGGGTTGAATGATACATCTGATAGAACTGCAAGCATGTGACATTGGCCCAGAGCAAGAGGGGTAAAGACAGTCTAAATGTGTTATTTCAAACCCAAATCCTATGTTGTGGGTACTCATTTGAATCGTCTCGAAGAGACGATTCAAATGAGTACCCACGACTTAGGGTTTGACGAACAATTAACGAAATATCACATTTTGAATATACATTGCCCTTCTCGTCTGTAGCCCTGTATTGCAACACTCCTTGAACAAAGACAAAAGTGTAAATTGTTTGTTGTCTCTAGGGTACATCCATGATCTAGAATGTCATATGACACGATGATGTTTCATTTTCCCTCAATTAATCTCTGCACATAATCCATTATTCAATCCCTCTGTGGGATATTAGTTTTCACAATTAACGGACAGAATTTCAATTTGGTGTTATCATAATGCACCTTTCTACTGATTTTTATGTGGATTTTGGATTATTCCTGGTTTAATTTGATAGGACAGTGATCCGCATGCGTAATCATACACTTTGATTTCGGTATACTTTTAGTCCATGGGCTAGAAACATGTTTGCTCCCCCCTCAGGGGGAATTTTCTAGACATAGTTTTTCATAAAGTACATTATCTTAGAAACATTTTGAGCATTGTTTGCCCTCTGGCCGTTGGGGCTTTTGGCTGTAACCCTTATCTAAAACCCTTAACCCTTTCATTTTTTTCATTCAAATTTACAATATTTATTTGGTCATATTTTCATTGAACATTAACCTACAGATGTCAAAATGGTATCAAATGAAAGCTTATGACTTGTTCTTTCATTTGCAATTATTTTATGCAAATTAGCTCATTTGCATATTCATGAATATTAATGATTTCCCTTAAAATTTCCATTTTTTGGCAAAAATTTGATAAATTCTTTCCAAAATAAGGTGTTTCTGTCCAAGGGGAATTTTGTAAACATAGTTCATCTTAAATAACATTTTATTAGAAACATTTTGAGCCTTGTTTGCACTCTGGCGGTTGGGGCTTTTTGCCATAACCCTTATCTAAACCCTTAACCCTATCAAATTACTCATTTAAATTTTGAACATAAATTTGGTCATATCTTGATTGAATATTTACCCATTGATGTCAGAATGGTATCAAATGAAAGCTTATGACTTGCTCTTTCATTTGCAGTTATTTTATGCAAAATAGCTCATTTGCATATTCATGAATATTAATGATTTTTCCTAAAATTGCGATTTTTGACATAAAACTTGGTAAATATTTTCCAAAACGAGCATTTTTGTGCAGGGGAATTATGTACAGGTAGATAAACTTAAAGAAAACTATATATAGAACATTTTGAGCGATGTTTGCACTTTGGCCGTTGGGGCTTTAGGCCACAACCCTTATCTTAACCCTTAACCCTATAAAACTGTTCAGTCATTTCAAAACTTTTTTGGTCATATCTTGATCGAATAATGATCTGCAGATATCAGAATGGTATCAAATTAAAGATAATGACTCGCTTAATGATTGGCTATAAATTTTATGCAATTTACCTAATTAACATAGTCATGAATATTAATGACTTTACTTAAAAATGTGACCTTTTTTGCTAAAATTTGTAAATACTTTCAAAAACATTGTTTCTATTCAGTGGGAATCATGCAAACAAGGTTTATCTTAAAGAACATTTTATTAGAAACATTTTGAGCAATGTTTGCACTTTGCCGGTCGGGGCTTTTGACTGTTACCCTTATTTAAACCCTTAACCCTATAAAATTGTTCACTCTATTTTTCATAACGTTTTTGGTCATATCTTGGTTGAATATTTACTAACAGATGTTAGAATGGTATCAAATTAAAGCTTATGGCTGTTTCTTTCATATGTAATTATTTTTATGCAAATTAGTTTCATTTGCATATTCACGAATATTAATGATTTTCCTTAAAAATGCCATTTTTTTTCAATGAAAATGTGTTAAATACTTTCAGAAACAAGGTGTTTCTGTTCAGGGGAATCATGTAAACACGATTTGTCTTAAAGAACTTCATATAAATAACATTTTTGGCGATGTTTGCATTGTTGCAGAGGAGGCTTAAGGCCAAAACCTTTATCTAAACCCTTAACCCTTTCAAATTGTTCATTCAAATATTCGGAACAGATTTGGTCATATCTTGATTAAATATTGACCTACAAACGACAAAATGGCACATAATGAAAGCTAGTGAATTGTTTGTATATTTGCAATTACTTTATGCCAATTTGCTCATTTGCATATTAATGAACATCATTGATTCTTTATATGTTTGGGAAAAACACATTTATTGTAGAAAATCCACAAATATATTCCATTTGATAGGTCTTTTTGTTTTATTAGTAACCCTGTAATGATAAGTACATAGTTACCCTGTTATGTTACCTACAATAAATTTTGATGAATATTTGCATTTAATAAACTTTCTAGTGTTGATCTAGGGCGGTTGCCATCATGATAACCTTGCCCAATTCTCACAGTTTACGTAATTCCAAGATTGCCCTAAGTGTGATGTTAATCATTTCTGAGCAAATTTTCATACATCAATGCAAAAAGTAAGTGTCTTAATACAGGTTTTCATATGCTGATATAAAGCTGGTGTTAGTTGTAGTATTCAAAAATCAGAAAAGTATCGAAATGTCATCCTGGAAAACATAATGTCATATTGAAAGAGATTGTATGTGTATCGCAACCTATTTTCAATTTATTGTGAGGTGGTACTATACTGAAAGCACATATAAGAATTATGTGCAGATTAGTAAGAATATGAATGTACCGTCATCATAGGCTGTCGGTAGTATGAATCATTTCACATTTGTTCTGATCTGATACATACAAATAAATGCATCGTAAATAATTGCAATAATCTTTCAATCACAACCAGTAATTGCCTGTACTCTAGCGACCTTCATATAGCGCATACACCTCTTGATATTATGCATCTGATAAATTGGCATTACATATGGCACGCCAAGCTTAAATAATCTGAATTTAAAATGCCCTTTATCAAGCATAAAGAAATGGTAGCATCGGTGTCCTTGATCTGTCAGCTACATATCAAATACCTCAAGGCCAACAAATTGACTTGGCCATGAGGAATACACAAGGATGGGCTCTCCAGATGGAGAAAATAATGGCGTTTTCTCAATGTGAATGGCAAAAGTAAGGGCTTGGTAGTTGCTTAACAATATTATTCTGCTATATGTATGCAATTTGTGTACGTTCCAGGATCTATTTTCAGTCATAAAACTTAAAAAAATAGTTGGAATCATTAATTCTATATGAATATTAGAATAAAGTCCTACAGGTTAGACACCTTTTGCATCATTCTATGGCATTTGATAAAATGTTTATGTTTAAAGTCCTATTTTGGGGCAATTTTGAATTCATGCAACAATATTACAAAGGACAACATTTTGTCAACTTAACTAGAAATAAGCAAGAACACCAATACAATACAAAGAATCAATTAAACTTATTTGCACATAAAACATTAAGATTAAAAAAATATCAAATGGAAACTAAATGCATACAAAATTATTGTTAACAAGATTGAAAGGAACAAAATATAATGGGTTGCACACTTTAAAATCACTGTTACCTCCAAACAAAACACCAAACGGATCCCAAACAAGGTTTAGATGTTGTTAAAAGAGTGAACATGGATATTAAGTGGTTGAAAAAAAAAACTTGCAAAACAATCACAAAATTTAGTTTAGACAAATCATTAAGGTTTACAGATCCTCAAAAAATCCCCACTTTCTAGCCATTCGAAATGCATCAAAGTACACACACTCATATGCAAGGGAGGTAATTTTGAACATTTTTGTCAAATATTCCCATAAATATGCATTTATTCAAAATTCTAAACTGTACAAAATGCTTATGTTTGTATTTGGAATGGAATTGTAACGCACTTTAGGAATTATTGGCACTTTCAAATTTTGCCTCTGGCTCTTTGGTGTTTTTGAGGGTTTGGATACCTTAATATTAATGCATATGCAAATGAGCTAATTAACATAAAATAACTGCAAATTAAAGAACAAGACGTAAGCTTTCATTTGATACCATTCTAACATCTGCAAGTCAATTTTCAATCAAGATATGGCCAAAAACGTTATGAAAATTTGAATGAACAATTTTATAGGGTTAAGGGTTTAGATACGGTTATGACCAAAAGCCCCTACCACCAGAGTGCAAACATTGCTCAAAATATTTCTAATAAAATGGTCTTTAAGATAAATCATGCTTACATGATTCCCCGGGAAAAGAAACACAATGTTTTTGAAAGTATTGCCAAATATTCACAAAAAGGTCACAGATTTAAGTAAAGTCATTAATATTCATGAATACGAGGGGTGATCCAGAATTAGCGGTACTAATCCTCTAAAATTAATATTTGTGTGTTTTTCTTGATGAAATTTGGCATAATGCAAGTACCATTCATATTCGACATGATACGGAAATATGGGCATTGTCTTTTTATTGCGTCCATGTTGAAAGCGTGTCCATAGCAACCAAGGTACGGTTAAGCGGGGCAGGGGTAGAATAACTTAACTTTTTAATATTCAAAATGTTTTTTCAAGCCTTTCTAACGAAACGATTTTACTGAAACGTTGTGGACATCAAAAATGACTTCGTGCTTTTCTATGACCAAAGTTTAAACGCTATTTCTGGCCAAACGGGAGAACTGTGGACCACTTTCCTTTGGCGATAAAAGCCAACTTTGACGTTGGCAGAGTATTCGAATGACGCAGTTTTTTAGTTTTGCGTATGTAACGTGGAAATTCCATAATCGATACTTACAAATAATGTAGAAAAACTCATAAACATTCTTTATTAGAATTTTCACAATTGTTTGACACCGAATTCTCAAAAAGGGAAGAACATTTTTGTAGGAAAAGAAAGCGGGTAGTATCTAGATGCGCAGTCTGAACGCGACGTCAACTAAATCTGATAAGGGCGTCAACACTTGAAGTCGCACTTCACCATGAAATACATTTGTTACAAGACGGACCTAAGTTATGGTAGAGAGTTTTGGATATTGACCGATAATTTTAACCTGAATAGGCTCAGATGTCAGTAGATTGCATATCTACCTAAAACAGAAATTCTGGGAAAACGCGTACAGGCATTGAAGAAATTCTGGATCAAAGATTTCGTTTAGAAGCAAATCCCGTGATAAAATCTCAACAGCAGATTAATTTAGGTGCGTTTGTATGACATAAAAACACTTAAAATCACAACAACGGACATCACCTGTCATCCCCAATCAAAGAAAGCTAAAATCGTTCCTTCTCACAAGTTAAAGTTTCAGTGGAATTGATTACGGGTATTTCCCTATATGAAATCGGTACTGAAATGTCAGTTTCAAGGACCTGGTAAATTAGCTCTAGACATTCTATGGGTGTTTTCTACAATCGACAAGCAATGGTACATGGATATTTTAGGTGGATTAATTGAACGTCACAGTAAACGTATTGCAACTCTATGTGGCTCTGTGGAGGAGTAACGTCATTATTTAACGTTGCGAACTTGCGACGTCGTGACGTTCGGTGAATACCTGCCCCGCCCATGCGTTATATACAAAACTAGTTTTATCGTAACTTTTTTGTTCTTAGTCAGATTTTGATGATATTTCGTCGATGGATCATTGATAAATTACAGTTCATGCTGTAAAAACTTGAATGACTTCGATGGATTCATATTGAAGTTATAAAGTCAGTACCGCTAATTCTGGATCACCCCTCGTATGCAAATTAGGAAAGTTGCATAAAATATATAGCAAATTATTAAGCTAGTCATACGCTTTCATTTGATACCAATTTGACATCTGTAGATCAATATTCAATTAAGATATGACCAAATAATTTTTGAAATGACTGAACAGTTTTATAGGGTTAAGGGTTTAGACAAGAGTTATGGTCAAAAGCCCCAACGGCCAAAGTGCAAACATAGCTCAAAATGTTTCTTATATAATTTGCTTTAAGTTTAATTATGTTTACATAATTCCCCTGCACAAAAATGCCTCGTTTTGGAAAGTATTTACCAATTTTTTGTCGAAAATCGCAATTTTAGGAAAAATCATTAATATTCATGAATATGCAAATGAGCTATTTTGCATAAAATAACTGCAAATGAAAGAGCAAGTCATAAGCTTTCATTTGATACCATTCTGACATCAATGGGTAAATATTCAATCAAGATATGACCAAATTTATGTTCAAAATTTAAATGAGTAATTTGATAGGGTTAAGGGTCTAGATAAGGGTTATGGCGAAAAGCCCCAACCGCCAGAGTGCAAACAAGGCTCAAAATGTTCCTAATAAAATGTTCTATAGGATAAACTATGTTTACAAAATTCCCCTTGGACAGAAACACCTTATTTTGGAAAGAATTTATCAAATTTTTGCCAAAAAATGGAAATTTTAAGGGAAATCATTAATATTCATGAATATGCAAATGAGCTAATTTGCATAAAATAATTGCAAATGAAAGAACAAGTCATAAGCTTTCATTTGATACCATTTTGACATCTGTAGGTTAATGTTCAATGAAAATATGACCAAATAAATATTGTAAATTTGAATGAAAAAAATGAAAGGGTTAAGGGTTTTAGATAAGGGTTACAGCCAAAAGCCCCAACGGCCAGAGGGCAAACAATGCTCAAAATGTTTCTAAGATAATGTACTTTATGAAAAACTATGTCAAGAAAATTCCCCCTGAGGGGGGAGCAAACATGTTTCTAGCCCATGGACTATTTTTTCTATTCTGCATGACACTCCATTTGTCCTCCTCTGACATTCCTTATCACAAATGAAAAGGGTCTTCGTTTTACAAACGATCTTACGAACATTTTTGGTACAATGTAGGTCTATGTAAATTGTGCAATAATATATCTGATTGATCGAGAAAAATGCCTCTGGCCAACACGTGAGGGTCTGGAAAAGGATTACTGGAAATTGAATATGGAACGATTTTATCAAGTAAACCGTGACGTTATTTCGGTCAAACAAAAGTTTTTTCGTCAGTTGATTTCTAAAACCTCGTAACAACAGCTTGATTCAAGCAGATGTTGTGAGATGTTATAATAACACATACGATTTATCAACATAATTATACTTGTAAACTCATTTTATTTCTAGTGCATCATTTATCGCTATTTGAACTTTCGGTGAATCACGTCAGCATGTGCGATCCAACAATATCCCTAACATGTAACGAACAAGCAATGAAAGAACAACATGTGCCATGGCGAGACTGCATGTGGGCGCAGGCTTATCTGAATTCATTCATATTTCCAATGCCATAAGAGCCCTTTTACTAGATCCCTGGCCAAACGCTTGTATCTACCAGCTACCAATGTCTACCATTTGCCTATTTTTTAAAATCGTCTACCATTTAATATAACGCAAGACACCGTTGAAAGCAGTCCTTCTCAAAATGGTAAAACATCGTAAATACATTTTCAGTTTGTCGCTAACAGATTTATTTTTTTTTATTTGTCTAAGCAATTCTTGGTTTTGATAATACTATATAGAGAATGTTTGCAATTTTAGCGAAAAAGGTTGCTGAAATAAATAGTACACTTTCATTTCCTAACCCTTTTCATTTATCTGCGTCGACTTTCATTTTGGACTTTTCAATTATTTAGTTAATTAAGAAAGGTATATTGAACATGGACATTTAGGTGATTTTGTTCATTTAACAGTAATGGTGACCTCAGCAACAATTTGAAGAGCAAAATAAAAAGAAGGGAGACAACCAATGCACAGGAAAATATTTTTGTCATCTGGAATTATTTCCCGTTACACATAGAGCCAAGTGCTCTTACAATGCCTCAGTCTCGCATGTTACCCTTTCCCGATACATTTCTGGTTTTGACTCCCCTACTAGGAAACGTTTAAGAAATAATGAGACATAGCAAAATTACTGAAAACAAGCAAATTTCCATTTCTTTCAATATTTTATCTAAAGACTTAAAGAGACATTATATTCCCATTTCATTTTTAAGGTAAGGCCTGCGTAATGCATCC